>CM044551.2:19223151-19320651 GCA_024416835.2 Perccottus glenii
TCTTTGTTTGGGAAATTGGATTGTGTGACTGGGAAGTACGTTGGCACTGTTCTTCCAGTTTCTCAAAGCCCATTGAGGTTGTCTTCTCTACACATGTTGATTTTAAAACCCCTTTCACACTAGATAAAGAACACATGTAGAACACTTTTGTCCTGGTAGACGTTTTTAATAGAAAAAGGAAAAAGACAGAAACACAAAAGACCATTTTGTGCTTACCTTGGTCCAGCTAAAACGCACCAGAAGCTCTATAATCATCACTCCAAAAGTTATCCAGACTCACCTTTTACAAGACAATGAAATACACATGGTAATAGAATTTCTTTAATCAACACAAAAACTGTTAAATAACCTGCATTTGCATCTGCACACACACACACACACACACACACACACACACACACACACACACACACACACACACACACACACACACACACACACACACACACACACACACACACACACACACACACACACACACACACACACACACACACACACAATTCCTCCTATGCTGGCTTGATTCACTGTTAAATAATTATGTATGCTCAGTGCCAGAATCTACATACAATACATCTATGTGTGTGGTGGTGGCAAACCCATGTGCCAATGTCTGCTTTTGCTAGAATATTTTTGGCGGAAATCTGAAGTCCACGAGTTCAATCTGGCCCAATGCAACTTCAAGTACGCACCAGCCTACCTGACTCCACGCCAAACCTTCACAGCTTTATTCGTGCCAAGCATCAGCAGCGTTTCCTTGTTTGGCAATTTCAGGGAGAGGACTGAAACGTCTACAGGGTACTATAAATTGAAACATCACCAGAGATTATTAGGCCATGTGCAACCTGAGCTTAATGAATAGCATCGTGTTTTCCTGGAAATCAGCACGTTTTAGCCTGGCCTTTTATTATAAGCTGTCAATTATTCACAAGTGCAACTATTATGTTTTAAATGGGTATCAGGTCAGGTGGAGAGGTGATTGTGAAGGTTTAGATGGTTCCCTACTTACAAGAATTAGTGGCTGACAACTATTCACACACAGTCTTTCACTAGGGGTAATTTAGATCTTTGAATGGTCGAGGAAGCTGGAGTACGCTGAGAAAACCCACGGTAGCACAGGAAGGACCAATGTTAGCCGAATGCTAGCAGTAGTTTGAAGTCACACACAGTCATTTGTTGTGTTTTGCCCAATCATGTGTTTCTTCTTTGTTATAATTAGTATTCTTTGTTTTGTTAGTTTTGTTTGCTACTACTGGAACTTGATAACATTATACATCTCCACCTCCCAGCCACCTCCTTTATCATGTTGTTCGTCCATAAGAATTTTTTCTCTGTTTCTGCTGATCTCAGTCTGTGCCCTGCTTGTACAGATAATTTGAAGGATGTCTTGTTGCACTAAAATAATCAGAACTTTGCTCCCAGAGGCTCAGAGAAGTCAGACGTGTATCCTCATGCAGGCCTTGGCTCAGCTGCTGTATTGCCCCACAGAGTGAGAATGAGAGCACTGCAGACAGAAGGGAGGGGGATGACAGAGATTGAGAGCTAATAGATGGCACAGCGATGTTTGCTTTAAAATGCTAAATGAGGGTACAGCCATGTTTGTTCTTCTTCATGATCGAAACCTGAGCTAGTGCCCCTTAAGACCCTGCAGCCAGGTGGGTGTCCACTGAAAGAGCTCAGGCAGCTGCTGTTTATTTTTAATTAGCCCAGAGGATGGAGCAGAAAATGACCCACAGTTTCACAAAGAAGCTTTGTTTCAAGTAATAGGGACTTTAGTTAGTAATAGCTAACTTTGGGATGTGTTTTGGTTCCTTGATTATTAGCCTAAGTAAAGAGTACATTTACATGGCACCAGAGGTTACATAAATATTGGTCCTTTCAAAGTCCAAAAAACTTGGAATGTAAATACAGCCTTGTTTCCACTGGGACGGTATGGTCAGTGCGGGTCGGTACTGATGCATTTCCATTACCAAAAGGGGTCCAAAGAGTCCCCAAAAAGCGCGCTGTTCTGTAACACTTTAGGGATGTCTCTGCTGGGGTCCCAAGCGAGTACGGTTTTGAGGTCTGCTTTGGGAGGAGCGTAGTTGAAAACAGTGATGAACAGTCATATTCCAACAGAAAACATGCTAAACCTAGCAGATAGTAACATGTCCTAAATTTGAACAGTTAAGTTGTATCTGGGTAATGTCCATTTCAGCATAATTTTAATCTATCAGTTTTCTTGACTTTTCCCTTCCGTCCTTTTTAATATTGTTTCATGTTTAAAATCATATAATCAGAAGAATCATATCATTTCCAAGAAGGATTTTTTTCATTGATTCAATGTCAACAAGCTGTGTGCTAACAGCCGATGGGAGCATTGCTTTTTTGAATGGGAACAATCCCACGATATTAGGTGATCAAACAGATTTCTTTAGTTAAAACAAAGAAAAAAGCTACACACTGCACATTATTATTATTATTTAAATTTTGAAATAACATCAAACTTGTGCTGTCAGCTGTATTAAGATTTATATTATATAACATACAATTGTATGGGAGGAATACTATTTCACTAATAAATATGAGATTTAGGAGATGTAAAACAATTGACAGAAAGAAAATGTACTTTCACAGATAATGTTTTGGAAAAGTCAGATAAATTATGTCCAAAAAAGATTTGGAACTTTTGCAAGCAACCAGTACTTCACATCTCAGACACAATTTATCACTATCCTTCTGTCTGTCTGTCTGTCTGCCACAAGACTGTCAAATGTCAGATGCAGTGGCAGACTGCACCAGAAACAATACATCTTCTTTGTTATATGCAGAGAGACATTTTTTCAGAAAAAAAAAGTTCAAGCCACATCACAGTCAGCAGTTCACGAGCTGGCAATCTGGCATTCACTCACATATGAGAAGGAAAGAGTGCGAAAATGAAAAAGGATGCGCACAGTGATGCAGAAAGGGACTTTCCACTCGTCAAAGTGAGAACCAGCTGTGCCTAAGACCCCATGGGCAAAACCAGGACAAAAGCTGCTATTGTCCATTTCAGAGTCATTTTAAGAGCAGCATTATCAACATTCATCTGCTAAACAATACTCAACAATTCCTTTAATGATTAACCAATCAACAATAATTAAACAATAACTGAATGCATTTAAGACAAAGTTCTATTGTTTTTTAAGATACAAACATTCAGTTTGTAGCCAAATATCACAGCGACACCAGTATCACAGGACACTATACGACACCTTGAGAAACCCACAAAACTTTAACTTTATCCAAACATAAGCATTACATTACATATATATTTTATCACATTTTTACTACTGTGTAAAACATAAATTTTAAACTGAGAATGCTTTTTTATTTTTATTTTTTTTAACAGTTTACAAAATTCAATGTAAAGCCCACAGAATACAATTTTGATCAAATAAAACACACACCCTTTAACCTCAGAGCATTATTCCTCTATAGACCTATAAACCTGGCCAGTAGGTTGTTTCAAACATTTGGAGAACTAACCACAGATCTTCTGTTGATCTATGCTGCTCTAGTCTGTCTCTTCATGTTAATCCCAGACAAACTCCAAGATGTTGAGATCAGGGCTCTGTGGGGGCCCTACTATAACTCCCAGGACTCGTTCTCCTTTAGAATGATTGTGAAGAGTAATATCCACAAATACTTATAATTTAAAATGTACTATGTGAGAAAAACCCTGAACTAGTATTGCATGTGTGGCATTTCCTTGTCTCTGTGTGTGCTATTTTAGTCCAGCCTCCTTTTACCATCAAAGGACATGCATGTATAGGTTAAATGGTGACTCTACTGTAAATTGAACAAAGTAATGAATGTGAGTGTGGGTTGTTGTTTGTCTCTATATGTTAACCCTGCGATAAACTACAGGTTCAGACAGGGTGTAGCCTGGCTGATGATCAAGGTAGCTGGGATAGGCTCCAGCCCCATACAAGCTCTATTCATTTCATATTAATTGAATTTCTGGATATTCTAATTTAGAAATGTTCCTTAAAAACAAGTATTGAAACACTTTGAGTGTTCCTGTTCCTGTGAAGTTCCTTCACCTGTACTACATTTTTAAAGATAAACCTTGAAGAGAATACTATATTTCCCAAACCACTGCAGCCCATTAATATTTGTATAACTGAAACATGACCAAATGTGCAGTCATGCCACATTACAGAGCAGGTGTCAAATAACGAGTTCATGCAAAATCACATTTCAGTCTCTGTTTCACATGTCTTCCCATCAGTTCATCAGCCCAGGGTCATCCTGAGGCCTGGGCTGGGGTGAAACTCAAATGTGTCACTGATTTATTGTTTTTTTCACCTTCCATCCAAGTAACTTAATGCTTTCACACTGACTGTTGACACTTCAGGGCCACTGTCGCTGAGTTGGGCCCTCCTCTACTCCCGGCCCGGCTGTTCTTATGTGTTATGCAAACACACACACACACACCATGTGCAAATACACAGACAACAGAACTGAGGTAATGCAAACACCAATGTCCTGCATTTCTCTTTTATCTCTTCTTGCACACACAGACAGCTCCCACACCAAACACACATGGCTCCTTTTCCTTACAAACCCTTTGCCAATAAATAATTGTGCTCCTAAAGTGGCTCACCATTTTACCCTCCCTTGTAGCATAAACAAAGACAGGTTTTAGCAAAGAGTGGGGTCATCATTTTAAAACAGTGTTATACAGTATATTCTTCTTAAGGGACCATACACAGTAGATATTGTGATAAAACATAACTCTAATGTGGGGAAAATCTCCAACAATTAATCTGAGAATCCCAATGGAAAAGAATGACTCAGTGGTCTTCAGCTGTTGCTTCTGTGGTTGTAATGTTCCACTGCTGTGTCACAGCAACAGATACACAACATATTAGTGCAGAGGAAAGGAAATACTTTATGACACTCGACCCTTCAGGTGGTCATCTATAGGCGCATGATGTCTGAGCCAACACAAACACAAAGTAGAGCCAAGGTAGATCCCCTTTCGGTCTTAGTGCATAGTTGAGACACTCCCTGAACTTTGAGTTTTTCTTTCAAACAGATCAAAATGAAAACAGAGTAATCCATGTGCCTTGAGCGTATCTGGCAGCCAATAGGGATTAATTTCCACTTATCTCCTGAACTGAAAATAACCAAGCCTGCAAGCTGGCAGAATCCAAGCTCCTGGTCTTTCTTTCTTTCTTGTGTCTTTTGGCAGTGATGCTGTAAAACTGTTAGTTCCCACATGAAAAGACAAAAGCACCAATACAACTGTGTCCCATAGGCACAGTTATTCTATGGTTTACAGAGACTCAAGGCGAAAAATACCAGTGAAAATATGATTTTAAAAAGTTTTTTTTTTTTTTACTAGATTATGGGAAATTTAGGTTTCAGTCATGTAATCAGGGAATTTGACGTTTTGACCCTCTGAGGCCACTGTAGTTTAAGTGTTGAGGCTCTGAGGTCCAATGTGGCTGCCATAGTTTGAGTTTTGACAATGTGGAATGTTGTATTTTGAGTTTAGACCTTCTTAAGAAGCTGTAATTTAAGTTTAGACCTTCTGAAGAAGCTGTATTTTGAGTTTAGACCTTCTGAAGAAGCTGTAATTTAAGTTTAGACCTTCTGAATCAGCTGTAATTTAGGTTTTGACCTTCTGAATCAGCTGTAATTTAAGTTTTGACCTTCTGAATCAGCTGTAAATTAAGTTTTGACCTTCTGAAGCAGCTGTATTTTGAGTTTAGACCTTCTGAAGAAGCTGTAATTTAAGTATTGACCTTCTGAAGAAGCTGTATTTTGAGTTTAAACCTTCTGAAGAAGCTGTAATTTAAGTTTTGACCTTCTGAATCAGCTGTAAATTAAGTTTTGACCTTCTGAAGCAGCTGTAGGCTAGTTTTAGTTTTTGGGTCATCTAATGCCACTATAGTTTGAAACCAAAAAAGAGAGCTGCATGCATGTGTGCGTGTGTGTTTTTTAGACAACAGATAACTGACAGCTGTAATAACGGCATTTTCTGAATGGAACAAGAACTAAAAGCCAGTGGAAGGGCAGTTGTAGGCAGCCAACAAGATATGATCAGATGATGTGTTCACTTTAGAAACTTTAAAACAAAATCTATTTAGTTCATAAAGTCTTCAGGCTAAATTCGGTGTTCTAAAAAAACATGAATGTGCTTTTCCTTCAGTAGTGCTCAGTTTGTCCTCTCTGGACAGTTGTAGTAACTGGATAAAATACACATTTAAAGCTTAACAAAACTTCTACAGAAGCATTTCTCCAAGACAGACAAATGCAAATCGTGTTACTTTTATATGATTATAATTTGTTCAACTTTTCAACGTATCATTTAACACTACTTGCTATTAACACAAACCGGCTCTGTTGTATCTTTATAGGATTAGACTAGATTTGTTCTGACAAAGATTAAAGGCAATAAATACGATCAACACGGTCATTCAGGCCTCTGTTTTGTTAGCTGTGAACAGAGGAATGCCAGGCAGATGACACCCATAAAGCAAATGCTCATGCTCCAATAAATCTGTTCCCACTTTCTCTTAACATGCATTAATTCAGCCAACAATGATGTAAGTGTCTGCATAAGAAACACTTGGGTAAACATCATAAACACAGAATGGACCCCATCCCAGACGTCTCATCCGACAGGTTGTGACAGTGCAGCAGCTGCCTGTTTAAACACAACTGCCTCATGTTCCCTGTTTGGCCACAAGGGCAACACTGTGTGATGGAGGCCTAGAAGGGGTAACTCTGAAACCTTACCATCTCCCTGGGGAATTGTTGAGAGCTTGTTCGGCCCCGACAGCTCGGAAAAGAGATCAAGAGACAGGCCTTTCATTTATGCGCTGCCATCTAAGAGCAGCTGCGTAAAGGGGGCCTGTTGCTGAGCAGATAAAAGGGTTGAACGTGAAGGAGTGACTGGCGTGGACAGAGGTTGTGTTAAGGGGCTTTGATGGTCATGACGTGAACATAGCTTCCACAGTGGTGGTCTTATCTAAAGTGGGAGTCCGGGTTGACCTCCTGCTGACCCTCGTCTTGTTAAAAATGGAGGCTGAGCAGGGGACACTTGCCATTCCGTGACATTTGCAAGATTCCACTCAGTCCTCAAGTGCCTCTAAGATTTATGGACAAAACAACAGCAAACGCGAGTGTTAGATGATCGTTATCAATCATTGCATAAAGGGAAAGAAATACCGCAGTTACATGCCACACATGCCACAAGAGAACCTCCCTGCTAATTGTGTGAGGTACAGTTAGAATTAGATTCTCAGCCTGCAATCATACACTTGCAGGCGGAGAAAATACAGCCATCAATCAAAATGTCACAACTCCTACTGCCATACAGTAAATGTACTACTGTATTTAACAAACTGAACACTTGACACAGCAGAAAACATGTCACAGTTGGTTAGCAACTTTTGACTCAAATCGACATCTTTCTCTTTGTTGCTTCTTATTCTTCTTTTGACACAAACTTGGCACTCTTTGGTCTGTAACTGTGCACTGCCTCACTGACACCTCCCTAAAAATAGTCCCCACTAATCTTCAAGTCGCCTCAGAGTAGCACCCACACATCCCAAGAACTGCTCTCACACCAGCTGTGTACCAATGGCAGCTAATTACACATGTTAAATAAAGCAGGCCATTATATAGACATTTAGATGAGGTTTTAGCTTAAGCAGTCTTTTTATGTTTGACAAACTCCATACAGGCATGAGTCCAAAGATATCTGATATGCTATCACATCTGTGCTGCGGTGCTGCACCCTCTGGTGGGGTTTCTAAACACAGCCAGATAACAGCAGGCTGTGGTGTGAACCGCAGCAGCAACAGAGAACCTGTGAGATCATGCTGTTGAGAGAAACACACACCTTAACTCTAGAGCATAAATGTCCAAGTCAAGCCCCATGGTTCACATCCAGCCCATTATTTATGCTGCTCAAAAATACATTTTGGTTGTATGTTGGCTGAAGTTATGTAAAAAATATCCTGAGTATTTATACATACTTTTGGATTACTTCAGTTGAACCTCATACTGTACATAGCTAGGTTTGGTATTCTTGCTCATGTGAAAATTTGCAAATTAAACTAATAGAAATGTATTGTCATACATACTGTGATCCAGATCTTAAAAACATTAAGAATAAAAGAATTTTTTTGTTTTTAATTGTGAAGGCACAGCTGCAGATATGGCAACACACACACACACACACACACACACAAATACACACACACACAAAGAAAAAGTTCAAACTGTACTTTCTCAGTGACTGTAATCTGATTTCTATCTGTAATGTAATGAGACATAATGGGATGTGTGTGATCTGTTACATGGGATGTATACTTTATAAGAGTCGTAGAGTATTAATAAACATGTCTTTTTACAATCCATGAATTAATATATACTGTAGTTATTAGACATGGTAACATTAGTTATCTATGCTGTTTATAATATAATAGTGACAATTTCTGTAGGAGTCCTGCTTTGTGAGTAAACATTTAACTTGTGGCTAATTGTGTGTAGTTATTATAGCGTTTCATATGTAATCCATTATTTCCCAAGCCATTTTTAAAACATGCAACATTTTCCTTTAAATGTTTATAAATTGACTTTAGTTCTTGTATTAATTTGCGATAGCCAATATCTTTTGTGACATTAAGACCACTGGTGACCAGGTTAGAATTTGAATCCATGTGAATCCAGCCCTTATTTGGTGAAGTCTATAGTCATACTGGCAGCTGTCGTTTCACCTGCCGTAGCCGTTATTAATAATTCATTATTTATGATTGGATATGACGTTTGGAGCTGATGTTAGTGCTTTACATGCTTTACACACAACGCAACAATATAACAATTCTATAGCCAGCAAAAGTCAAAATATTTGTGGTTCCAATAAAAAATGTTTCACGGCATTTCTCTTACTATTAGTCATTGAGCCATGAGACAATAGTTGTTCAAAACTGAAAGATTTAAGGGATCTTTATCCCCATTGATCTTCCAAATAAATATCTGCTTCATATTAATATTTAATTAGTGCAATCAGCTCAGGTATAGCTGCGGAAAAAGGTTTTCGGACATCTTTAAAATTTTACACAATTTTTTTTTTTGTGTTTCGGCTGCATTAGCCAGACACAAATACAAATGATATAAAAACTAACAAAACTAAATTCTTGACAGTTTCAATATGTCAGTTCTCTACATTGTCAGTTTCAAAGTTAACAAATAACATGTGTTCAGAACTGAACAAAAAATAAACTATCACATCATGAAATTAATATTTAGTAGTCTTGAGTAAATCTTAATGCAATATCTGGGGTGTTCAAAAACCTTTTATCTTTTTTTTTTTACCTCACAAGTTAATTACAGATCATTTTCTTTGTCATGTAAAATCTATCAATCAATCTTTCACCCTTTTTGTAGACTAATGTTGATAAAACCTCCAAAGTCCTATACATTATAATTCATACATTTATATCAACTAAGTCGACCATGATGACTGGTGTGGCATGTCGTAGCATTTGGTTTAAGGTAACATAAATCGTACTTGTAACCCTCTTCAGCTGCTTGGAAGTTCTGGAAACACAGTGTAAGTGCCAGACCTCCCATGGCTCCCAGAAAACAGAGGGGCATGGAGCCAGCAGAGTGGCATGAGCCCCCTGTAGGGATTTAGTAAATGGAGACTTCAAGTGAAATTGATCGTGGCGCTAACTCACATGCTTTGCCATCAACTGTGATGGCCTTTGGTAGTGGCTCTAAATCAGATTCCCTGTGGTTAGCTTGCACTCGGTTTTGTGACTTTTACAAAACCCGTACTTGCTGTTGAAAATTCAATAGTGAGCTTTAGAAGTAAACAAGTGGAAAAAAAAACATTTCCCAACAGATTCTGTATTAAGTGATCACTTTCTGTGCCTGTTTCAGATTAATAAACTTGAGAGTGCTTAATGGGACTCTGCACCCTCAATAAATGTAGAACATCTGTTTAACCATGTGAAGTTAGTTCAGAAACAAAACACATGATACAACAAGATGATGCACTAGACAGCTTGTCTTTAATAAAACCTTTTCCCACTGACCGTGTAGCACACATATATTTATAGCATATAAACGCACCAGCATTTTCAACATGATTTCAGTGGAATCTCAATGTAAATGAGTCAAGCTAATACAGATGTGAATAAACAGCCTGGACTGTTAAATATTGTAATACAGGAATTCTGAATGTATTCATTCAACACAGTAAGGTACACATCATTTTTAATACCTTCTTATTTCTGTTTAAGTCTTCAGTGAGATAAAGCTTTATACACACCTGGGCTCAAATCACGAAATACTCAGTAGAGTAACAAAAAACTTTGATACAACATGATTCAATAGACACTTCCCTCTTTTGTATGACACAAAGTAATTTACATTATTCACAAAGTGTACCCAGTCATTTATCCTACTTAAATAACTCAATAAAAGAACAAAAAGCAAACACTTGTTCAGTAATAATAGCTCAGCTGGACTGTACAAAGAATGAAACAGAAAGGTGCATGAATCTGTGCCATAAGCATCACTACATCAGTCAGTTCGAATGAACCTGCACGACATACAGCTCTGTTCTTCTCGTGTTTTGCTTGAATTCTTATGATCTTCATCTCTCTGGTGCCCATAGTCTTCGTCACACTGAAGTCTGTGTTTTAGGGCTTCGCTCTCAGTAAAAGGTGATGACTGGCACAGGTGACAGGACTCCCATGAGCGCACTGGCAGGTCTGGGAACGGTACTAAGGCGGCAAACACTTTAGCACTGCAGTATGTCACAGGACTTCTGTGGAGAGCGCAAAGGGTCAAAGGTTAGAAGAAGGAGCAAAAACTAAGGATCGCATGAGGCAGAACAATAAACAATAGAAAACATTTAATTTCATACTAAACAAGGGTCAACCAATTGAGCACTTGTTAAACTGTCATTACAGCTTGTAAAAATTGTACAATGAAATTCAAATGCAATCATAATTTCTAAAGTAACATGCAGTTATTTGATTGACACCACCAAAAGTAAGTCTAATTTAAAATAAGCTGTGCCTTAAAATAAGTTGACCTCATAAAATTACATTGTAGCATTCAATAGCTAATACATTTAGCCAAATATAGCCCTACAACTGAATCCACAGCTAGGACCGATCCTGATTTACAAGACATTAAGAAACATTTTGTGTGAAGAGATAATGCTCTAGTGATAAAATGTAGAATAATGCTTTTTTTTGGTTAAAAAAATATTAAAGACATGCTTCTAGCAAAAGCATCTTATGTTTGCTTTGCGTTTGATTTATGACCAATGGCTTGTCTTCAGGATGACAGGTGACGGCTAAGAGGGGTGAGGGTAGAGTGCTGCTGACGCTGCCACAGGGGAGGGGAATGAGTACGGCTTGATATGGTGCGCAATTACTCCGGGGTCGTGTTTCTGACCCCTGGCAGTGGAGCACTTGTAGATAGGGTCTCCTCATCACCTCAGCCATTCTCAGAATTTCAGGCTTGGCTACAGGCCCAAGTAAGTGGGGCTGCTGAGTAAAAGCTGTCATCAGTACAAAGATATCTGCTTCTCATCTCCCTTCCCTACACCATTTCTTCCACGTCGCATGTGAAGCCTTTTGTGAGTGTTAGCCATGGCACCTGCGCGTAAGACACACTACAAATTCAGGTTTGTTGTCGCTTCATGCCAAGCACAGCGGCACCAACTATGGCTGCTTGTAATGCACCTTTTATTGGTGGTGTGAACATGGACAAGTGTTGAACAAGCTCAGAGCAAATGGACCATGGCTCAGTTTGCAGCTTTTATTAGGAAGGTCCTTCTCCTATGGTTAATACATTTAGGGGAGGCTGCTCATAATGGAGATATAGCCAATGTACAGATCCACTTCAAACACATTTGTTTTTGTAGTTTCCATAGTGGACTTGGATTCCGTTGTTATGTATGGGCCATATTTTGAGAGTGAACCCACTTAAACCGTACCTGTCACATGCTGAGGCTTAATGGCGCCTGCTTTTTTCAAGAATGACTCATCACTTTCAAAAGTCAGAATGGGTTTGGTGGCGATGCTGCTCTCAGATCTGTCGAGCCCGCTGTTGGTTGCGTTGCCATGATTAGTCAGTTGGATGATATCTTCAAAGTTGGCGGTGTCTCCTTTAGTCGACAGACCGTTTTCATGTCTCGTAGGCTGGACCCCATTCACCAGTTTGACTGAGGAGCTACAAAAGAACCATAGAGAGGAGAGCATGGTTATAGTTATGATGGGCCAGTGACTCATGCAGCTTCTGAGTCACTCCCTCAGTTCAATTACAGGAGCTCAATCAGTTCAAGTACAAACATCTGAGGAAACCCAATCTCTCAGTATTACATCTGTTTACTGTGGCCACTTGTGTTTTCCGTTGAGGTTTGAAACAATGCCCCTTCTTTGCTTCGCTGACGGGCCTTTAATATGGGTCTTAATGGGTTTTTTCTTTTACTATAAATTTCCAGTAAGCATAAAATTGAATGAAAGTGGAAGCAGTCAGTTTACCTCTCAGTCACAGTGATCTGTCCGTTCTCTGTCTTGTGGTTGGGCACAACCTCTGTATTCGGCTGATAATCTGGAGATGCTACAAAAATATACAGTTAGAGAATGAAGCACAGGCTTTTACAGTATACTATTTTGCATCAGTGGCAGGGCTATAGCTGTAACCGGTTAACATTACTAGGCATAAAAGAACACTAGCTCTGCCTTTGCCGTGGTCGACCCCTGACTCAGATCTGCTGAGTGTGTAGCTGTGGTTGAGGCACAGCTCCACACCCTAAACTAG
Source organism: Perccottus glenii (assembly GCA_024416835.2). Lineage (NCBI taxonomy): Eukaryota > Metazoa > Chordata > Actinopteri > Gobiiformes > Odontobutidae > Perccottus > Perccottus glenii. The sequence goes on from CM044551.2 coordinate 19,235,980, forward strand.
AATCAAGGCCAGCTTGCCAGACATTTTACCACATCACTGGCAGTCTAATGTCTTCCTGTATTTGTGATCTTTGCCACAGCCAGCATTTCTGTCAGACCGCACTGATCACACACATCTCAGCTATCTACTGCACAAGAAGTAGAAAAGGACTCTGCATTTTTTAAAGACAAATTGTGCTCTCCCCGGTTGACACGTTGTGCCCTTGGGCAAGACACTTAACCCACCTTGCCTCCACAGCTCTGGTGTATGAATGTGTGAGATTGTAGAGGTGAGTTTGGTGGTGGTCAAAGAAGGCTGTGAGTGCCTTGCATGGCAGCTCCCCCTCTCTGTCTGCCCCAGGTGTGAATGTGTGTGAAGAGGATGAATGGAAGCACAATGTACAGAGCTTTGGTACAAAAAAGCGCTGTAAAAATGCACACTATTTACCATATTTTTGTATGGCCTTGGTTTTGTGAAGTGGAAGAAAATTGACCTTAACATTGTGTGTGATGCTTGTTGGTATTGTGCAAATTTGCTGTGTCTTTAGATTTGACAGAGCTCTTTGTGTCTTTATGTGGCATGAAACTAGACCTGGTCTGTGGAGACAGAGAGAGCTAAAACTAAAACTGCTTCATGTTCACTCTGATGCTATTGCACAATCCCTGCTGCTGTTTGTGCTGCTATTGAGGATAATAAGTAATTCCAAGAGTATAATAGCTTAAAATTGTAAATCATCTGAAAAAGAGATAATTTTCAGTCATTTTGCCCAGCCTTACTTTTAGCTTTAAACCCAATGAGATTCTAAAATAATACAATCAATACAATCACAACTATTGTTAAGCACAAATCTCAAATGTTGAAGATGTGCTGCTGGCTGTTGTTGAGAGCCCCCTGGTCTCCCACACTTTGGACAAAAATCACACACATGGGTCCTATTGCAGAGAGAACTCCATCTGCAGCTGGACAGGATATGAGGCAGATATATAATCTAATACCTTTGTTATACAAACTGCAGAGAGAGTCTGACTCATAGTGAACCAAAATACCTGTTTGAGAGAACTGTTTATCTTCACACATGGATGAGATCAAATGCATTTCAGTGTTGAATCAATAGCAAAACATAGCAGATGAGCTTTTCTGCCTAAAACTGCATTTATATGTTGCACACAGTAGTTCTGATAGATTCATTGTTCTGGTTAATTCATGCTGATTCAGCCTCCTTTTGCAAACTACATCAATGGTTAGAATTAAGCCAATTACAGGAAACAATTTGGGCAGATTAAAGGCTCTTGGAGCATGATAATGAGGTTGTGTACAAGAAGTAATGTACTTACCTTTGCTGCTCTCAGCCTCTTTGTTAGAAACTTGTGTAGACGGAGATGACTTTGACTCTTTCTGTAAAAGGTAGAGTTTTTTAACACCCCAGTTATTCTCATAAGCATAACAAAGAAGGAACTTGCCATCAAATGAAAGTAATAATAAACATACTTTGTCGCCTCCATCAGTTTTTCGTGTTCTCTTCATGATCTCCTCCAGGCGCTGGGAAAAGAATGACAACAAATGACTTATCAGACTAAAATGTGTTAATCACAAATACATTGTAGGGATGGGACGAGTATTATGGTATGCCGCAGAATTAAACTGCAATGGTATCAATACCTCAAAAAACACATATTCACTGTAAAAAATAAAAATGTTACATTTAATAAAGAGACTGTATTTAACCTTATTCTTCAAGTTATACTTACATTTATTCCATTTTAAAGCTGGAGTTCAACTTAATTTATTACATAATTAGTGTGTGTTTACTGAATAATTAGAACAGAGATTGTTAATTTAAAATAAATAAAATAGTTTAGTGCTGCTGCTGTTCTTGCAGATGTGAAACTCAAATAATAGCAGCTAAAGCCCGGCCTTAAAGACACTGCAGTCATTTATTTTAATGTATTTATTTATTTAAAATTGATGTGTCATGATAATTCTTCTGCTGTATGATTATTAAATAAAAAACATTTATCTATGCCCAATTTATCTGGAAAATATTAGATTTTCAAGCTTTAATCAATCAAACCATCATAACGTCAGACTCTCATACTGTTCCATCCCTAAAACATTGTAATGCACAAGCTGAGAACCAGTTAATGTTAACAGGCTGAGGTTAGGCACTACGTGTGTGTGCAAGAACGACAAAAAACACAGCATGAGATGATCCAACAGTAGGACATACACTAGAGAAATCTAAATCAAATGGTGTGCCCACCCTTTAACTGGTCATTGTCCAGGGTGTATCCCGTCTAAGGCCAAAGACTAGTTGTATATATTTGAAAGCATTTTTACTTTACAGCTTTTTAACACCTGCAAAAAAGAACGTCCCTGTATATTAGCAGGATTAGTGCGTCATTCTTCTATGCACTTCCTTTGTTTGCAGAAGGCACAGATTTGTGCCAAATGTGACAAAGACCCACAACTGCAGCTGCCACTCATAAAAGAAAAGCATTTTAAAGAACCTCTCACACTCATTACTTTGGCATCTAGTCGGCTTTATAAAACCCGAGCTGCATGATTCTTTTGCAAACAATTATAGTTATTATTGCTTGCTGTTTTTCTCTTGTTGCTGTGTAAGTCTTTGGGCAGAGGACATGCTGTTCTTGCGGGCTAATTCAAGCACAGAGCCAGGCTTTGGTTGGCAGAGCTAGGCCTGGCACGCTTAGATAAGAGTCTTTCACACATGGAGAAGATGGGAAAAGGGATGGGTCACCAAACTGCACACATGTACCGGGGTCTGCACAGGGAGGCCTCCATTATGAGTGTTTATATATAGTTTCACGCCGAACCCTTTTTAAGCCCTATTAAATTATGGCATGCAGACAGCCGAGCCCGGATAAGCTAAATACATCGTTCATCTTGGTTTCAGTGACTAAAGGCTGTCATGTCAGCCCACAGAATGAACAGGCCTAGAACATAATACCTCCCTCTGAGAAGTTGTAAACTGAAAGATTCTCTGGGATCAATTTAACTGAAAAAGAAAACAGTTGTCTCCTTCAAAATAAATCAAATTTGGAAACGTTCTTTATAAACACTTTACCTCAACTTGTGTAAAACATGTGTAATGCGGCTGCTGTTTTTGTAGTCATATAATACTTTTACATTACATTTACACACCGAGAACTTGTTACACCGACATAACATTTTTGTTGATGGAGTAATGGAACTACCTTTTTCCTCTCCAGTCTCTCCTGCTCCTCCTTTTGAAAGTGTTTCTCCCTCTCCAGACGCTGCTTCTCCGCCTCCTCTCGGGCTTTAGCCTCGGTCTCCTCTTTCTGAAAAAGGCACAGCCAGGAATCCAACCACAATTTTAATGCCGGTAGAAGTGGGGGAGAAAAAAACACACACACATAAAAAAACGCTCTGCCAAAATAACATGCCTTCTACGTAATAGGGGTGTGGTGGGGCTTTGTGGTTCAGCTATTGTTTACAACCACAAGAAGATTCCTTTCTTAAACATTGGTGTAAAAAGGTTCTATTTTTGATACTCATGGCTTCAAGTCCAAACTAAAGACAATATGTTGCGTATGCTTGTTTCCTTTTTTTTTATTTTATTCACAAAGGCTAATGCGGTAATGGACCACATGGGGGAAGCAGAGTAAAAAATACTGAGGACCAGACCAGAACAAACTTATTTTTGGTTACCATTTGCGTTTACTGCAACATTACTGTAAAAAAATACATTCAAAAAAGCTGATAGGAAAGGTGCATAAGAGGTCAGCTGTTAAAATAGCTTCTGTCACATCAATCCTATCTGTTTTTTTAAGATAGGAGAATGTTCACTTGTGTCCTTGTCTTGGCCCTTTATCAGACAGGTGGTACTATATCTGTCATGGCGGTGCCTCTCTTATCCGTCTGACCAGGGCCTGTCTGCTGTTGCACATGTGGCCCTTGACTGCACTCATTTAACGTAATGATTGAGGACAGTCCATATCAAGGGCATTCACAGGAAGAAATGAGAAAACTTGCTGTGCTTTAGTAACTTGTGTAATAGCTTTGAGACACTGTTTTCCATTGTGGGGAGTCAGTATTCCCAGTATTAGATACAGGCTGAACAGCAATCAACTTTTATGCAGGGAGCCAGCATGATGAAATAATAATTGTGTAGAAGGCAAAGTGTAAGAGTTCCCAGATTTTAATATATTTTTTAAAGCTGTGTAAGCACAATATTCTTTGTCTGCACCTGTTTCTGCAGGCGTAGGTTCTCCTCCTGCTCGGCTTTGGCCTTCTCCTGAGCATCTTTCTCCTGCTGCAGGCGCAGTTCCTTATCCATCTTGCGCTGCTCCTCGGCCATGACCCGGGCCTCTTCTTCCCTGCGCTGCCTTTCCTCTACCTCCCTCGCTGTTCGCTCCTCTTTCAGGATTCTACACAACACAGGAAAATAATGTTCACAGTTTTGTTTCTTTTGGGTCAACAGAACATGTAACTCAATGAAAATAATTAAAAGCATCAGAGCCAGCAAGAGAAACATCTGTCCTTTGCTGAGTTGGCATCTTACAGTTGTTGCATATACATCCTGCCAGTATGAAAGAGCTCTTCATTATTTATTTAGCCACACAGGTGCTTTTGTTAGATCTTTTAAGACCTCATTAGGCCATATCTCCACACCATGACCAACAGTTTAAATCCTTTGATCTGTGAAAATCCCTATTAAATCTTTCACACCTTTCCTTCTCCTCTTGTTGGCGCCGCTCCTGCTCCTCTCTCCCTTTGCTCACGGGCCTGGCGCCGTTTCTCAGCCAGGATGCGTGCCGCTTCTTCTGGGTCATTAGTTCCTGCCATTGGTTTTGCTGATGGTGCAGGAGATGGTGTTGCAGCGGGGGCTGACTGGGCCTGCTCAGGTGAGGAAGAACTGGCTGTGGTGGTGGAGACTGGTGTCCTGGATGTCTGGGGTGTGGTAGCAGCTGGAGATACCATGACAACAGGAGCAACAGGGGACCCTAAAATTGAAAATCATATTATATATAAAAGGAAAAGACTGAAACCTCGGAGTCGGGTTTACGTCCCTTAAAAGAGGTACCACAATATTGACTTAATTCTTGATTAATCTTAAAGCAATATAATTGTATTAAACCAATGGCTTGAGTGATTTGTAAACATGAGCCGAGCTTAACATTTCACCTGTTGTTTGAAGCTGATGTTTGCTGATAGCAAAATTTTAATATTTAATATGAAGCCCTGCACAGGGTTCTACAATGAACCACTGTAGCACTTAAGCTGAGCATCCATAACACTTTGTTTCATTTGCTGCTATTATTACAAGAGAAAATTAAATATGTGGTAAAAACCATGGTCTGTCTGTTGTTTAGCATGTTACACCTGTCAAACACAAGGCCCAGGGGCCAAAGCTGGTCCTTAGCACAAACACATTTTATCCGGTTACAGTTTACAATGTGTTGCAAATATGCCAATATTTTGTGTGAAATTCATAAAAAAGGGTATAAGGACACAGATTTTGGACAAAATTATTGGGATATATTGTGTGTGACCAACTAAAAAAGTGCTACCAGTGAAAACGTTAGTCTAGAACCCTGCACTGCATACATTCTATAGCTCTGTCACAGAAAAGACCAAAGTAATTTCTGGGGGATAAAGGAACACATTTTTTGTCAAAGAAAGCAGGATCCAAAAGTGCAATTAGTGGTGACACCTGATTACTAAGTTTCAAATGTAATTTCTATCCAATATTTTGTATTCTCACACAGCCTGCCAAATTGTTACCAACCTTTTCTCTCCTCTGGGGTGGCAGGCCTTCGAGGCTCCCTGACTCTTTCGAGGGGGCAGGGGAGGATGTGCGGTGGTCTATTCTTGCAGGGGTCCTGGCTCTTTTTGGGCGACTCTTGGGGGTTGATGGGCTGCCCTTTGCCGATGTGGGTCTGGGAGAAGCGGCAGGGCTGGGGGAGGTTGTTCTGCCCTTAGGCATGGCTGGTGATGAAGGCCGCTGTCTTGATAATGGACTAGGACTGTAATAGAATGAAGACATAGCGTAAGAGACAAAACCCCAGACTTGAATGCATCCAGGACGAGTTGGCCAATGACGGCCTCAGAGCTTAGACATTTGTTGCATTCCAGGAAAACGTGACCACTGCCTCTAGTTTCACATCTGACACCGCACTCAAAACATTACATCATCTGTAAAGTGCATCATTGGTCAGCTTCTCTGCCATTCCCAGCTACTGAGATGAAGAGACTGCTTTTAATTCCTGTCTGTCTAGAGCACATAAAGTTCCCCTGTGCTCTTCAAGACATTTTCCTTTTTGTCTGTTTATTTCAGTCTGGGAATGACACAATCTTTTAGCTTAGGCTCAAGCACTAAATTAAATATGCAGTCAGTCTGACACTGGCAGCAGCGGACTTAAAGGAAAACTTTCTGATCTATTCAATATTAACCATCACGGTCTATGACAAATACATCTAAAATTCATCTTAAATTACAAAATCAATATGTTCTGACAACTGATCAGGATTTTTGAAACTACTGAAGTCTATTTACCTTGGATCTGGTCTTTGTCTCATACTGGGCAGAGACTGTCTTTTCTTGAGAACCTTTTCTTTACTGAGAGCACTGAGAGCACTTTTCTCTTTCTCATTCTGCAGATCCTTGTCCTTCTTCTCTTTTCTATTTTTATCCATCTGTGGAAGGCAGCCAAAGTCACATTTACAAGTGCAAACAAAGAATAGCCACCTTGTTCAGAGATGGTCTACAAACACATTTACAAATTAACTTTAATATTAGAGGAAAAGGAACATATTGTACATATAAATCCCTGAATCAGTTTGAGTAACATACAGGAGTGGAGCTCCGTCTGTGTTGCCTTTGGGTGATGTCGGGGGTGCTGGACGTCACCCTCCAGCGCTCAGAGCAGCGGTGGTGGGGCTGGTGGGAGCATATGGTCAGAGGACTGGCCGAGGATGAGCGAGGACAAAGTGGAGACTCTGAGGGTGATGCAGAGAGAGACAGGTTATTAAAATTCATATCAAAACATTATCAAAGATTACGATATATCTATTTTTTCCTGACTTACGTCCGTCTTTGCCGTTAATGAGGACACTGGCAGCACTGCGACTCCTTGCGAGAAATGAAAGTGTTGGAGTCATCAGTCGGTCGACTATACTGCTCTCCCATGGAGTTAGTGCAAGGCCACGAGCTGTAGGAAGAAAAAAATTGTTAGAATCCACTCAGATGGATTAAAGGCAAAAAAACCTATTGAATGTAGCCATAAAAAGTCTGTGTAACCCAGATTATAGGAAAGTGAAAATCAACCCAATAAATGTATGGACAATAACTTTAACCTCAAATAATATGTCCCAAAAGTGAAATCTATTTGAAATACTGTGAAAGCAAAAGATATACAAAACTAACTATATTTGGAAGAGAAACCTTATTTTTCCAAAGCATAAGCTGGGATTGAGTAGTTACTCATCTATTTTTGCTCAGGGACATAGCACCTGCTCCAGGGAGATTCTCAAATACATTATGTCCTAAAAATGCTGACTCACTCACTGACTTTAGTTCCTCCTCATTTGCAAGAACACCATAACCTGGTTTAGAACTAGTGAAAAAAAAAACAAGTACAAGGTGCTTCAAAAACCTTAGAACCGTACCACAACTTTCTCTTAAAATAATTAACAAAAAAGGCGAAAAGACCCATTTACATATAACACACCATGAATGAAAATGGCATCACCACAAATGAAACAGAACAACAAAAAGTGCACAAAACTCCAAACATGACCATGCAGAAAATTTTAAAACCCAGAGTCACACATCATGGTTTTGGAAGATGGAAACAGATTTCAATCACCAGGCACAAAGGAGGAACTGAAATATGAAAGGAAGGAAATAACAATAATAAAAATAAAATAAATAAATAAATAAGCAGGATTCCGTCATTGGAAGGGGGGCATCCCAGATATTGTCTTACTTCTGCTGGGGGAGTTCCAAAGCGTGGCGGAGGATTTGGAGAGTCGCTTGTTTATAACAGAGTCCACATGTTTGGGTAGGTTGACCGTTGACACAGAGCATCTGCCTAAAAAGCCAAGAGAGCGCCACACAGATGTTTACTCAGGTCACACAGTTGGGAGGGGAGAGGGGAACTTCAGTGGCATCATGTGTCACGCTCAAATGAAGCTACAGTCATTATACACACAACAACTACTGCCATCTATATTGAGTTAAAGCAAACAGGCTCCTTTACAGTACAGACAGGACATGTATAGTTTGAAAAGCACTGAAAACCACCAATTTTAACCTAGTAAACAAGGTCTCTTAAAGTAACCATAACACCCAAACAAGCAGTCACTGGGAAACATGCACAGTTTGTGAAATGTCACCTTAGACATGTGCTAAACCTTGCATTAATGAAACAATTATCACATTATTAATTTAAAATATGAATTCCTTTCTTAATGAATTTTCCACCATTTTTTCCAATGAAGGCCCTAGGGCACTTTCTACAAAATACTGAGTCATTCCACCGCAGCGTGTTTACACTTTTCATCAGCATGTACAGACAGCAGGCTGGTGATGGAGGAAGCAGGGAAGGGATTTGAGTGTCAATAATTCCCCTGGCATATGGCAGAGGCGATTATGTGGCACAAGATGAAACTGACCACTCTTTACAACTTCAAGTTTGCAGAAAAGCATAATGAGTCAGAAGCAGAGCATGCAGCACACTGCCCCGGGCTGCAGTACGGTGACAGTTATTGCAGTTAATCTGAGGCTGCTGTGTCATCCATTCTAATAAAGCATTAATGGGCAGGGCCACAGATTCGATTTGTGAGGAGTAGTAAATCCAGCTTACAGTACGAAGGCTGTTTTAACTCTGGGATTCAGTCAATGCAGTGTGGTGACAGAGGAAATAATGACCCTTGTGCACTTGGCTTCTGTCATTGTATGGTGCGGGGCTCAGAGGAAAACATTGTCACCTGCTACAGGTTCTACATGTAACTGCAGTAATGTAATCCGTGGGACACTATTAGGAGCTGTTTCATTTTAATTGTGTTAAAAGGGGTAGGCAAAAATAAGTCAACTTCAGCCTACACTCTTTTCGGTCAATTAAGTTATGTTTAAATAAAAATATTGTATTATTTTGTCTTGAAAAAAGGTTGAAGTAAAAGCATCTGGACTCAGTTTTCAAGGTGAAGACGTTTTGTCTCTAATTCCAAGAGACTTTATCAATTCTGAGATCAACTGGTAAGAGAGCTGAGCTTATAGTTCTAGAGGGAGGAGTTTTCCCTGAAACCAAACCTGATGGACCAGGCTGTTCTGGTCTCATGGTTGTTGGCTCTGAAAGGGAAGTGTGAATCCTAATGTGATAGTCGTTAAGGCTCAGGAGAGACGTTAGTGACACTGCTCCATTTAGCTGCAGAGTCGTTAGTGCTTCTGATAGAATTGATCAGAATTGATAAAGTCTCTTGGAATTAGAGACAAAACATCTTCACCTTGAAAACTGAGCCCAGATGCTTTTACTTCAACCTTTTTTTTCCAAGATGTCCTGGATGAATGAGAACCTTCACAGACATTCTTTTGTCTTCTTTTTTTTTGTGTTGACCGAAATAAACTAAACCAAAAAAAACTACATTAGGAAAAATATACTTATTGAATCTTTATTAAAGTTGCATTGTGTAAATTTGTATAAAAGTAAACTGTTTTCAGGGGTATAAAAATTAAGGATAAATAACATTTGTCTTGGAAAGATTTAAAGTCCCATTACTTTCTGTTCCTGTTTTCACACCATGTCCCCAAAGAATTATTGGGTTTGATCTAAACTGAGTTAAGATAAATTGAATTCTGTTAAGATTAGGGTGATTTGAAAGAAACTTGTTCCATGTGTCAGTGCTGCTTAGACAAAATGCCCAGAACATTCGTGTTTTTTTAATGTACATTTTGCAAAAAGCTTTTTTTGGGGTCAAATTTTCAAAAACAAACTCTTACATTCATGTCACTGGGTTTGTTCATAGACAACAGCATGTCTCTGAAGGGCTAAATTAGGTTTTCACAGGGCGTAAAAAGGAGTAATACAAGTTGTAGAATTTAAGTCTGTAAATTTACCATCAGATGCTGCCAAAACTACACACTGTAAATTGACAGCCTATAGAAATCTACCCTCTGTTAACAGTTTCATGTTGTTGCTGTATGTTTCCTGTTGCACAATGCACTCACTTTCTTTCTGGTTGGAGTTTTGGCTAAGGGCCCCGGCCCAAGACCATCTTTGCTGTCGGATTTCTGCCCACGTCTTCTTCCCGGACCGGGTGATAGCTGCTTGATAGCGTTCCTATAGAGCAGAATTAGTTATTCCAAGTGTGTGGTGCTCAGTGCATGTCTATAGCACACCCCAAAGTTAGTTATTTACAAAAAAAGTCACATATTCATCCTTCTTATCTCCAGCTTTTTCTCTGGCTCTAACTGCTACGTCAATAAAAGAGGGCTGGATAGCAACACTTTAAGATAACCCAGTTCAGAGTGTATTTTTGGGATCCTACTTTGTTCTTTTCCAGCTTTTGTTTCTGCCGCTCCTCTTGGGCAGCTCTGCGTTGTTCCGCTTTAACTCGCTGTTCCTCCAGCTTCCGGCGGCGTTCCTCCAGCTGTTGCTCTCTCAGTTGCCGTGCCTTATCCTCCTTCTCCAGCCACTGGTTCTTTTTAGCAGCTGACAAAGAACACAAACCATGATTAGGAGAAATAAAAATTTTAAAAAGTCTGCAGGCTTGGTCCTATACTGTGTGAAGAGATGCAGGATTTAATGGTTCCCTATTACTTACCGTAATAAACTACAGATACCATAAAGTACTCTTTGAAATGGAAATCACTATTTCTTTCTTGAGCCATCCAATATAAAGGGTATAAAGAAGCTTTCTGCAGCTGCCTGACTCTTTGAGGAGCTGTGTCTGCATCGCTAAAGCACTTGGTACAACAAAAGCAATTGGTCTCAGATGGTGGTGACGGATTGCTGAAGGCTACAGGGCTCAGATTTATTGAGAGGCACACTGTTGGACTTGTGGACACACTTGTTGGAGACATAAAGCTGCGTTATACCCACTCGCTGCCTGCCAACGCTTGCAGCAAATAAAATATATGCTGCAGTGTGAAGCTCAGTTCATCCCAGCGTCATGGCCTTGATTTAACAGAATCCTCCTTATATTTACCATTCCATTCCAAATGTTTAGAGGTATTGTCAGAGGACGCAGAAGAAATCATGACATTGCAGTCATTTGTTTCAAACAGGAAATAAACTCTGCCACCACAATTACAAAGAAGAACTTGATAGAACACAGATATTTCACATTGATTCCGACACCCTCTTTTTAGTGCACCATGTAGTGGGGTTCAATATTTCCCTTTATGCTCCTACTTAACGGTGCTTTATCTGATTCCAGCCTTTGCTAAACCATATTTATGTGCATTTTAGTTCTTCTTTGGTCTCTTGTGCGCTTTGCTTCTTTCTTATCTGTTTTTCAGTTGTTTTGCCGTAAATGCAGTAACAGCAAGTGTGGTATAGCCACCTTTCTGGTTGGATTTTCCGTAGCACTGCTTCACTGTTTACAAGACATGCTGTCGTTTTGCGGCTTTAAAGCAGCAGCCAAAGGGGCTCATCCCCTTTTCTGAGAATGTGATAGGCTAAGAATGGGCAAGCCGCTCAGGAAAAGACAGCTTCTTGCTTATGTGTTTTGCTAAAATAAAAAAGGCGTATACAGCAGAAAAACTGTAGAAAAAACAAGTTAGGTACAGGATCCTTAAAAGGAGCAGTTCAGTATTTATTTTGTAAATGTTGATGTTCTAAAAGGCCTTTGAAAAGCAAATCTATTCCCATTGTAAAATGAAAAACTCCAAAGAGACTGAATCCTGTACTGTTGTTAATGGGGCCAGTACAGACAGCTTGTATAAATGAAGAAAAAAACAGTAATTTAATGGGAAATGGATGTTAGTGCATTGTATGTGCTGCCATCTTGGAGAAATGGTTAATAGTTAAGCTTTATTACAAGTCTAGCCGGGGCGTCAGTCCAACAGCCCATTATTAAATATGCCGAGCTTATTCCTGTCAAAGTGCCACTGACAGGCAACCAAGGCTCCTTTTATAGTAAGATCATTAAACAATCATTTACACAGGGCTTTTCCAGCCCTGGTCCATAAAGTATTTATGCCATTGCACCACAGAGGCAGAGGAGCAGGCAGCAGTGCTTTTCTGCAGCTGCAGGCAGATCCCAGTGCTTCATGTAAGTTTACCGAGGACATGACTATCTAGGATTTTTTCTTGTGCCTCCTCTACGATTAAACTGGTAATGCTACTGCTGATGGTCAATAATCCAACTCTTCCTAGCTCTTTCAAGCTGATATTGTAAACACAAGCTTAAGAAGGCTGTCATCTTTTATCCAAGTCTGACAGAGAGTATTAGAGCAGACCCTTACCATCTGGCCCTCTCTGGTGATCACCCAGTTAAAGCAATCCTTCTGTAGGAAGTGTGTCAAAAGTGATCTTACTGCTGTCAAGTACACAGCCTGTTCAAACAACAGCAATACTGAATTTATAGCCTGACACCAAATCATTTAAATAAAAGGGAACTGAGAACACAAACAAATCATCTCCATCTATAAAATATCAAGACCACCACTGTAACACAAAAAAATAAAATTACTCAGCAGTGAACATGCAATCTTCTTTTGGCACAATGAAGTTGTTATTTTGTACCCAAGATAAAAGTCTGTCAACATCTCAAAAAAACTTTTCAGATTATAATCATCATGATTTTGTGGCTTGTGGTCTAAACCGGTCATGCAGTTGAAAGTTGACAATGAGTCGGCACACTCAGGGCAGGTTTAGCCTCTGCACAGCCATTTATAATATAGAACTCAGAATCAACAACCATGTTCAGAAGAGGAAAAAGAAATCCTATCCTTTTAGATGGGAAAATCAGTACGTGGGGATTTAAAATCATTGTTCAAGTAATTGAAACATAACTTATAATGAGAACCTTGTTACTTGTTCTCCATTTTTAGCATGTTAGATCCTTTTCTGGTCATATATAATGACCAGAAAACAAAGTCCGTGGTTGAGGAATACTCCTTAAAAAGATTTATTTCATGAGCTGCTTTAAATGGCTACCCTAAGATTTGTCAGATTTTAGAAGATGTTATAAAACAATAGAAAACATAACAAGATGCAAACTAGGACAACTGAGTAAGTCTAAGTGTCATGAGTGGTTAGTTCTTGTTACACTGCCCAGCTCATCTAAATACATAGTATAAAATGAGACAGCAGAGAATGATTAGGCCCTTGACCACCACCATCACCACATGCACAGAGGTAAGGGGCTTACCTTGTAACTTGCTGAGCTCTTCTGTGGAGGGAAAGGGTGAGAGAAAAGACAGAGGCAGCTGTCAATCATGCAAAGCAGCAAACCAGTGTTAAGCCATGTCAGTGTCTACCTGCCACACAGGTTTGACCAAATAAAAAATTCTCTGCAGCGTCATTGTACATAAAATAACAATTACAACTTACCGAATGCATGTTAAATTTAATTACAATGTTTTTGTGTAGTAAGGGGTAGTGCCATACATACAGTGCATGCAAAAAATTACTGACATTGGTAAATTGGTGGCCTGACTTTGACCAAAAAATGTAAGACTTTTGGAAACACTCAAGTGAGACTTAGTGATCTTAGTCCACATGCTTATTATGCAAGCCAGGAGAAAACTATAAACAGTGAGTAACAACCACAGTCACCCCAACAGCAGGGGGAGCTCTCTAACCATTTAAAGTCTCTTATTCAGAACTCTTACTCTACATACCCAAATATTTGGCCTTCTCCTCTCTTCGCTCTTTGGCAAGCTTCTGCCTCTCGTCTGACTTTATGGTGTCTGGAATGATAAAGGGGAAGAGAACAGATGTTGAATTGATAATTCATTTTTAACAAACCAATTACAAACCCTCTACTTTATTTATACGCCCAGCTGAATTTACAAATAAAAGGTCACAAAACATATAGCATATATTTGTCAGCTGCAATCTCTTATTTCTGATTATTTGCTTGCCTTTAAGGTCTTAACATCTATGATTACTGGACCTCTGTCAATCTCAAGTGAGCCAAGGATATGCAATTAATTAACATGCCACAGTGTGTCCACATATGTCTATTTTGGCAGTCAGTGCAGTAATGTTTTTAAATTCCAAAACAAGGAAATGCAATATTTACAATATTTACATAGCTTCTCGACAGAACACTGCCTGTGGAGCTTTCTTCAAAGCTGCAGCATGTGGCACTTATTTTACCCCACCATCTGGATGTGGGTGCGTGAGTTCAGTAAAAAATACACCAGGAGAAGAGGCCTGCACTTCCATACATCTGTTCTCTTTGGACATGTTTGCTCCCACATAAGATTCCTTTCAAAGACCTCTGTGGAACTGGTATGGAAAGCCCCAGTGGTAGAGCGCCTCATGCAAACATTAAAACTAGACCTTACAAGCATCCTCTGCAAGTCCAAAAGGAACAGACTAAAATTTGAAGCTATGTCATACTCCTCAGTGTTGATGAACCTGACAAAGGAAGTAGTCCTTCAGCAGAGTCTATTTGAGGCAGATATGAATAATAAATATGGAAGCGCTGACATTCAGTCTCACTGAGAAGTACCTCTGAACCACTTTGATATTTATAGTACCGTAGTATTTATAGAACTGCTGGATATGTCTTTTGGTGAAGGGAACATCCACATAACGTAATCATTTTTTGAGATAAGAACATGCATTGTGTAGGTTGGATCACTGAGGACGTCCTGTCAATAGGGATGTAACAATTCACTTAACTCACAATTTGATTTTGTCACGATTTTCTTTTATGAAATGAGTTGAGAGAAATTAGAAGTGAACAAGTGTCCTTTTATCATTTCACAAATAATGGCTCCAGACTAACTTTTTTCATCACCGTTCCAGTACCGCCCCAAAAGCCTGTTCCAACAGTTCCTAAGTAAATGTCAAATGTTCCTATATTTATTTAAAATATAGGCTAATGTCTATCTGTAAGTTTAGAAATAAAATCAAATTCTACATGCAATTTATCTTGCTTATAAGGCTGGGTACTTAATAAGTGGATATTAACAAAGTAACATAAAATCCCCAAGAAATCTGCCTCTGACCTCGATAATTACTTTGTGTTCAATAATTAGTTCTTGTTAACTTTAGCTGAGCCCTAAAACCTCTTTAGATCAAACACAATAATAAACCCAGGTAGACAATAATAGAATTACACAATAGAACTTTAACAAAACAACCCTTACTTGTTTAACTATTACTTTTTATGCATTTTCACCTATTATTTATTAATAATAGCAAGAATGTATTAACAGTAATAAATAATGTGAGGACCAGAAGGACTTCACAAAGGACCGTATTTGGTCCGTGGACTTTAAGTTGGGGACCCCTGGTCTTTACTCTCAGTGGCTGCAGCAGAGACACAGAAGGCAGCACATGATCCAGAACATTATAACATTTCTCTGACAAGGGCCTCAAACAGGTGAACACTTAGTTTAAGACAGTTTAGCCTCTTTGCTAACACAGATTACTGCTCACATTCTCTCTGTTCTCCACCAGTGACGGGACATTTACATAACTTTTTGTCCATTTTGGAGAGAGTAAAGCTCCGCCTCAGACAAAGACTTGTTTTTGTTGTGCGCTTATTAAGTCCCGCTTAAGACTCGTTCGTTAAGGCTGTGCGGAGCTGACTTAAATCTTTGCACCAGACATAAAAATACCTAAAATCAAATAACACCTTGGTTCCCTGGGTTCTTCCGTCCAGTCGAGCCTCAGAAACCTTGGTGTTCTGTTTGACCAATCTATGTCTCTGGACAGTCATTGTAGACAGTTGGTCAAAAACTGTTTTTATCATTTGAGAAACATTTCTAAATTGAGAGTGTTATTGTCTAAAGCTGACTTGGAGATGATTATTCATGCTTTTATTTCTTCTCGTCTTGATTATTGAAATTCTCTTTTTATTTGTTTGAACAAATTGTCGGTCTTCTGGTCAAAACCTTCTAACGGTCCCCAAAACCCGTTTTAAGACTCGGGGAGACGGGTCTTTCCAAGCAATCGCCCCCAGACTCTGGAACGCCCTGCCCCTGTCACTGCGAGTGGACGTTTCTGTTGATTCTTTTAAAAAGCAGCTGAAGACACTTTTATTTAAACAAGCTTTTAGTTGATTGGGCTTTTTATGTTTTGAATATTTTGTGGTTTTAATTTTTATTCTCATAGTTTTATTGTTCTTTTATTGCACTTTGTAAAGCACTTTGTGATTTATATCTGTGAAAGGTGCTATATTAAATAAAATTTACTTACTTACTTGGCCTGGTACCGGTCTAAAAGTGACAAAAACACTCTCTGGAACTATTCCCAAATATAGCTGATCCTCTATTTTGTTGCAGCTTCACCAATTTAATTACTGACCAGATCATCTAGTGCTTTTCATATTTATCAGACTGCTCGGGGTGGCGCAAACCTCACAAGTAATTAAATTTATGACCCTGTGGTAAGAGAACTAGAAGGACATGGGGAGGTGGGAATATTTTGGAAGCAAGACACTGAGAGCTAAAGCACACTGACTGATGAGACTTGATGCTGATATGGTATATTGAAGTGGTAGTATTAGAACTGGGGACAGGAATTTACTGCCTTCACCTCACGCTATGGAAATAAAGACGATGGCCACAGTAAATGGATTAATGGCTAAAGAATAAAGTTCAGAGAAAAGAGGCTTAAGACTCCAAAAACCCTCAACATGTTCCTTTGAGTCTGCATGCCCCGTTAGCCACTGGCTGCAAAGAGTTTAAGTGCTGCTGGCATTTTGGGAACAGCTATGGTGCAACTGCAAGGTCAAAATTAACAGCCTCTTGGCATCATGACTGAAATGGGATGTTTTGTGTGCCCACCTTTCATTAGAGGCCTGCGCCTGGCAGTGGCTAGTATGGCTATCCAATAACAAACAAAGCTCATTTGTCCCTATTTCACTGGGATATTTTCCTTGCTTATTTAATTCTCCCTAAAACCTTGAGCCGGCAGCCACACTGTTCTTACATAGCAGCTTCAGTTCCGATACACAACAATTGGATTTAGCTTCACTTCAGAAAGCATGTGGCCACTATTATTCCGATACAGAAGCATTACCTTGCCTCTAGAGAGCTCATCTAACCCCAGCAGTGTACATGTAATTGCACCATTATCAGAGCACTCCTTGAAGTCCTGCCATTTCAGATTCCATTAGACGGTCTAGCTTTTGGCATTTCAGCTAAGTAATTTCCAAATTTTAAAGCAAAGTGTATTCTTGTTTACCTCTCTTTGACCTGGAGACAGGGGACATTGGTGAGCTAGGAGATTGGGAGATGACATCTGTCTTGGTAGGAGTTGCCAGTCTGTGGTTTGGATCCTTTTTTGCTGGGGACTCCATTCTCTGGATGTTTTCTGTGTTTGGGGGCTGCTCTCCCCCTCAGGGTCAGGCCTCATCTGGTTTGGGCTCAGTTCTGGGACAGGAGCTGATATGAGAAATGGACAAAGACAAGTAAGAAACTGACACAGTACAAAGTAACAAAGCATAGAAGTGACACTCAACCAGTTGGTCTTCATTCCAGAGGCTGATGTGTCAGAGAAGGAAAGAATGATGTCAGCTTCCACCAAACTACATATGTGTGTGTCAACTTTGATGGGTGGAGTCAATGGAGGGACTTCAGACAATGCAACAACATCAAACAAAACAATAATTTTTTACCGTTTACCGTTTGGTTAGCCATTATTATCTGCAACAGGATTACCACCTAAAACCATTAAACCATTTCATTTTGGCGTGCCGAAAGACTATGTTCAATTGAAAATTGAAAACACAATCAGCATTATTTGCTTCTAGGAAGTAGTCAGGCATCTTTTGGAAGAAAACTTGCATCACCGGCTACGGAAGGTTATTCAGTCATCTGTATCCTCTGAGATTTAGATTTAGTTTAAATAATAACACGCCTTCTGGTAAGCAGCTTCATCTCAAAACCGAGCATTTGTTTGTCCAGGCTTTGACGGCCAAACAAAGACCCTCATGGGTGGCACATTTGGCTTTGTCCTCTCGGCGCTCTACCCCTGTAGAACCATATAGAAGCACAGTTCTTTTTCTGCTTATTGTGTGAAGATACAAAAACTGGGGCAACATGATGTAATTTATCCAGACTTTTGGTCTAAAAACAACACAGACTGTATGGAGCCATCACAGCAATACAGCAAGTGTATGGAAGATTTACTGCACAAACATTGTCCCATTGAACACTTGCAGCGAAGAGTTCTGAAGAGAAGCGAGACCAATCTTGTGACACTTCAAAGAGAACTGATTATAGCTGTCCATGGAGTGTGTAACTGTTATAGCATGCTTCTCAAGCCATAAACATCTCCATGAACACAGGCCGTCTTATGAGGGAAAACTCCTATAAAAAAAACCTGAGACTGTGGACAAAGGTCTGCATGAATAATGGTCAAAGCAAACTGGAAACATTACATGGCATTTTGTAAAGTTAGACCTCACAACCAAAATATTAATGACCCAAGCTGGACAGAGCCGTATACTCCGAGGTTAAGCTCTATGGAAGAGTTGAGCTGGTAGACAAGACATTTTGCTTTTCTGTCAAAGCATGCCACTATTAAACAGGCATTTCTCGGGCAGCGATGTACTCCGACAGAGTGGGACCATTGTTGTGGTCTCCGCATGGCAATGGGACCGTAGCCAAGACACTGCAATGACAGCTAAAGAGGGATAGGAAAGGAGATAGCAGTGAGAGAAACTGAAGCTAGAATTTTGATATCAGAACAAATGAACTACGACTGACCACTCCTGGATTCCCCCATTGTTCCACATTTAGGCAACAGCTGACAGTGTAGACCATTTAACAAGTCAACGTCACCAAAATGATACATTGCACTGCAGCAAAAAGTGGCAGTAAGTCTACTTTTATTTACATACTTGTAACTGGTGTTATCTAAATGCATATGTATAGCAGCTGACTATTGAGCTACTCAGTCATGGTTATCTACCCACTCACATACATGAAGTCAATGGGTTGCCATTTACCAGCTTTTTGGTGGCAAATTTGAAAATGTATATTTAACTTTTATTGCCAAAATATACATATTTTCTTTGTATTACTATTGACAACTTTATTTCTCCATATTTTGTGAATCGCTCCAGGCGTTAATTCTCAAGTGAAAAATTACCCAATACTTTATCACTTGACACCATTTACAATCAGTCCCTTAGGGCAAGTGTGACACATTGACCACCAAAACTATGAGAAGCAGTTTTGACATTCAGGTATTGTGTTGCCTGATGTTCTCTGAGTACTTTCATCCAACTGGGAACTGAAGACACAAGACACTGCCTGATGTCATGACAGGGCAGACAATTACAGTAATGTATGAAGTCAACGACGGAGGGAATAAGAATGGAGTGAACTGTGGTATGTGGGTGGCACCATGGCACTGACAGTGAATATCAATGAAACCTGATGCTCTCTGGGGCAAACAGGATGAGCGCTGAGGGAGAGAACGGCCGCAGCGTGGCAGAGGACTGGAACAAGGGCTGATTGATGCAGCGCTCTGACTGTCTGGGCCAGCAGACTACTGTGAGGACAGAGTCATACTGCATCAATGTTAATGGGTAAACTCAATAAGGAAATGAAATACTGGTTTGTTTTGTCAAATATGTAAAAGTACATTGCAGATATGAAGACCAATATGAAGACTCCATCGTTAGTTTTACTCATGGGTTGATCCTTGCCTGAGGTTTCCCAAATTTTGTTCAGTTCAAGGACTGTTTCCAGTTCTAGTAAAATGTATTAATTGTGCCAGTCCAAATTTGAAATATTTGTGTGCTTTCAATTCGGAAGTTTGGAATATTAAAGCGACACTATGTAACTTTTAGCCATTAGGGGCGCAGATCCTTCTACAGACTGTCTGGGTTGTTGGTTTTCAAGAGGAAACTATCCAAAACTAGTAGGTTTGGAAGAAAAAAATATTTCTTCTGAAACGGTATGGTCATTTTAGTGCATTTTGTACAAATGCAACTCTGCTAGGGTCCAGTGCATTGGCCTAATTTTGCTCCTTCTGTTTGAGCTGCTAAGCATGCCAACGCAGATGCTGATTAGAGAGAATGATTATTGGACAGGTGTGCCTTAGGCTGGCCACAATAAAAGGTGCACTTTCACTGTATTGGGGTTGTCCGGAAACCAGTCAGTATCTGGTTTGACCACCATTTGCCTCAAGCAGTGCAACACATCTCCTTCGCATAGAGTTGATCAGGCTGTTGATTGTTGAATGAGCATTTGCCAACTCAAGTCTGTTACGACGATGATCTGCCGTCAGGTTGAGACACCGATGAGGACGATGAGCATGCAGATGGTCTTACCTGAGAAGGTTTATGACAGGGATTTTTGTTTGTGCAGAAATTCTTTGGTTATGCAAACCGATTGTTGCAGCAGCTGTCTGGGTGGATGGTCTCAGAGGATCTTGGAGGTGAAGAAGATGGATGTGGAGGTCCTGGGCTGGTGTGGTTGTGAGGCCGGTTGGATCATGTACTTTTAAATTAGCTGAAACGCCTTTGGAGATGGCTTATGGTAGAAATTAACTTTTAATTCATAGGCAACAGCTCTGGTGGACCTTTCTGCAGTCAGCCAACTGCACGCTCTCTCAAAACTTGCGACATCTGTGGCATTGTGCTGTGTGAAAGAACAGCACATTTTAGATTGGCCTTTTATTGTGGACAGCTCTCTAATCAGTCTTGATATGCCACAAGGTGAGGTGGATGGATAATCTTGGTAAAGGAGAAGTGCTCACTAACACAGATTTGGACAGATTTGTGAACAATATTTGAGAGAAATAGGCCTTTTGTGTTCATAGAAAAAGTTCAGCTCATGAAAAACAAAAACAAAAGTGTTGCATTAAAATTTTTGTTCAGTATACAATTTATATCAAGAGTTTTCTGTGCAGCTTCTACCAATCGCAAGAATGTATATTTTCGGAATTTTAAATTATGCAATGCTACTAGCTAAAAGTTAGGCAGTGTTCCTTTAACATTGCATACAATCTTATGACTTGTCTGCCGCATTCCAAAAACGTACAGTTCATGGAGGTACGGGACTCTTACCTCTGCGCTCTGATGGATTAGCTGTAGACATTTTGTTTCTTTTTTTATATCTCATTGAACCGTGCTAAGCTGTGCTCATTTCTGTTTTGTTGGTAAAATTATTTTAGAAAATCGAATAAAAAATATATATAAAAATGCATACAATCATACTAACATCAATAAATACCCTAACTAGTCCAGGTCACTAACCAAGCATCAAACTTAGTGTATTTTACGTAAAGTCAAGTGTAGTAGTAATAAAGTTAATTTCTCTTTAGGACATTGTTATGCCACCTTTTATTATGATACCAATTCAACCCTTGCAGCAACCGAGCTGAGGCTGCATCTATCACATCATGGCTAACTGCCTCCTTTTGCATATTTACACTCCAGCGTCCCACAGGAGCTCCACTCCGTGGACGCCTACAGTCAAAAGCCATTAGACCTCCCAGTTTTGACATCATCTACATTATTCAAATGCACAATCGATGCACCCCAACTTCCTGCAAGCTGCTGGAGTCTGCCTTGCGCTGGAACATGGAAAAACACTTTGGCACAGCCTATTATTGTAAGAGACTAGAGTTAAACTGCAGAGACTTGGTCAGCATTTCTCAAGTCAAACATTATATTCTAAAAGCTAAAAAAAAATAAAAAAAAAAAAAAAAAAATCATTGATTGATTTAACACACCGTCACCCTGCTCCACAGTTAAGTGAAAAAAGATACCTGAACGCTAAAGAAGCAGAACGGGCTGCATGGAGGAGCATAGTGTGGGATGAAATGGCAGGTGGAGAAGCAGCAGGCCATTAGCCATAGTCAGTGCTATTTCATAGTCGGAAGCAAGGCAGGTCAGACAAAGGTATAGCTAACAAAGCCGTTTCCATTTACCACTCAAGAGCTTTACACAAAACTAGTATGGTTACTGACATTGTAAGTAGAGGCTTAAAACTGGAGCAGCTGCTTACAAAAAGGAAAATGGGATTTAGCGGAAATGCAATTTCACAGCATAATGGATGCAAAAAGAAGTCAGAAATCCCAAAGCTTACGTTCAATCAAAGAGCTTTAAATTATGCACTCAGGCACGGCTATAAGTAAAAATACAGGTCTATAGTAGTAGTTATTCTTTTAAGTCACACCATCAGTATAGTGGATAAAAGTAAGTGTGCATGGACATAGAGAAAGGGAAAAACGGGACTTTGTTCCAGGGTCTGGGAGCAACAGCTTGAAAAGATCTGTCACCGCGAGACTTGAAACAAGTGCAAGGGTGACTTGATGCTGCGAGCAGAGCTGTAGGGTTGGATCAAGTCAGAGATATATCATAAAAAGATGTTTAGCAACCATTTATTTTTTCAGAATGAGTACTTAAACATTCTTAAACCATATTATTCTCCAATACCAAGTACATGAGAAGCAGATATTTATGATGATCCATGTCCAGATTTGAAAACCAACCTTAAGGTTGTCATCCATGACAACCTTTAGCATAACAGACGTTTTTTTACTCGTTCATTAATCTCAAAGACTCATGGGAATTCTTCTCACTCATGCAGCCCAACACACAATTCAAAGCGGCACAAGGGCAGAAACCACAAAAAGAAAATAGGAAGACGAAGAGAATGAACTTGCATCTAATTTGTGATGCGACCGGAGCTAATTAACTCATCGCTTGCTTACCACCCCTTCCACAAACCCATCAGCCCTTCACCCTGTTGTGTCCCTCACTCTGCCAAAAGGGTGATGTAAGAGGGCAAGGGGGCCCAGACACACAGGAAACGCAGAGTAAACAACAAGTACTGACTCTATGCCAGACCCCGTTCTGTGTGTGTGGGAGTAGGTAGAGAGCAATGTTTTAACTAGATGTGTTTTTTATTGGACAAAAATAGCTAAAGCTGCTGCGTTGATGAAAGAATTGGCCACTGGATACAAGTCAGCATCTGTTCTTGACATCACTAGAGAAGTCTGAGAAAGAAAAGCATGGACACCATTTGGGTATGACAATCAATATCTTCTCTCATACTATTATTCAAGAGTCATTCATTACTGGATGTATACACACATACAAATCAGTTGCTCCTAGCAACCTGTACATCACATCACTGTTGGGGGCAGGGAAGAGACAGCATGGCCTCATCTCCAGTGCTCTCTGTGGCCGGGCTGTTGAGTTCCTGCCATATGCTGCGATTACATGTCCCTCAAATGATTTTCTTTTCTGAATTATGAAATTCTACTGTCAAAATTAAATGCAAATAATACTCAATTGTAGCCTTATGACTGTGAGCAATAAATACCGTTAAGAACTTGGCAACAACTGATGATAATTGTATTGTTTTTGTATTTGTGCAATGAGTCAAAAAGTATAGCATGTATTTAAAAATATATATTAAAACTTTTTTTTTACAAAGAAAATAAAATTGAAATTGTTTAAAGTCATTTTGATAATTCCTTGACATAAAATAGGAAGACCATCCACAGGCAGTGCAACCAGCTCCATTATGTAACTACATTTTTTAAATTGTTTTATTTAACATAAGTCAAATTTTTGTTTTCATTTTAGTTTTAGAAGTTAGTCTGGTACCCAGTTGCTTGCATTCCATTTCAAGGGCAGGGTTTACAAGAGGAATGTTAACCAATCAGAGAAACGTTGGACGTGACGCGAAAAAAGGCGACACCACACAGCCGGTTGTCAACAAGGAAGCCACATGAGCGCCGCAAGTTAACATGGCCAGCAGTAGAGTGGACACCAGAGCGGTTTCATTGTTTTTATACTTCACTGGTTTTCCAAAACAGAGGCGAGAGCAGAAAAAGCCTCTCGGTAGCAGCATCCACCACGTTGAATGTTTTGAACTAGCCGCGCGTTGTGTATGACATAGCCAGCAAACCACACCCTGCTGCAGACAAACAGCCTGTGATTGGTCCATGCGCAAAATCCTCATGGAAGGGATTTGCTATGAGAAAGAGACCAGACTGTTCTGCTTTTAAAAAAAAATATGGTCTGGTATACCAGGCTAACGTATTACTCCTTCATTATCCCAACTGATTTCTAAAATGTCCTTTAACAAAATGTGTGCCCTCAAAGCAGCTTGGGAACTAATCGATAGATGAGGGTAATAGAAGGACATATTTTACCAGGACAGCAGTGTTGATGTTCTGTGGCAGCTCAGACTGTGTGTGTCCTTGTGTGACCCACACAGCTCGCACAGTGCTTGTTTGTCATTAGATTCAATGCAGTAATTTCCAAAAACATTATCTAAAAGCAGTCATCTTTCTGCCCCTTAAACATACAATTATGTGCCACAGTCATCATTACCTGGATTTTCTTCTACCCACACAAACGCCTACACGTTTTTTCTTTATCTTAAAGTATCACAAGTAGCAATGGCACCCATACCCAAAGAATCAACATTTAAAATATGAAAAACACCTTTTTATAGCAAGCTAATTCATTGTTAGTGTTAAAGCATAATGTGTGCAATGTGGGTTGACCGTGAAGTACAGTGGCCTTTAACTGGTCTAATATTAGCGCACAAAGGTCTGGTGACTGGAACTTTTTGTTGAGCGCAAAGTGCAGAGCCGTCTGTCTGGGATATTTTCAGACTTGGAACAAACAGCTTGCTCCAAATCACGACTTCCCTCCCCTTGTCCTTCCTGCAGTGTCCCAGGAAAAAGGGAGGTACAGCTGATAATTTGGGCCAGCGCTCTGCACCATTAACTTCTCGCTTGTTCCACGTCTCACAGTCAACACTCCAAAAGGCATGTGTTTCAAGAGCTTCTGCTTTTACAGAAAGGAGGCTCGCTTTGTTAAACAAATGTTGTTTGACCTAAGTAAAGCAGCTGTGTAGCATCATGGGCAGTGGCTTTTGTGTTGCATCTGCCCAAAAACATGACTTTCTTATAACGCTGTTGTCCTCCATAACACACAACCCAACACAAGCCATGATCAGGGATTGCTACTCCAAATTGTGCCATACTGAACCAAACAATACACTGGGTGCAAATGGGTCTTCAGATAGACCATGGCTCCTGGTTTATCAACTGTATCACATATCAAAGGCTGCTGTCCTGACCTACAGTATAGCCTAAAGGAGGAAAAGAAGTAAAGAACGTTTATGCGTAAATTCATTTTCAAAACCAGACACGTTCCTTTAATGTGATGCAATGGCATGATGCTGGCCTATTTCAGAGATTGATGGGCAAAAGTTAACACCCATACATTTCTAATCAAGACCAATTAAGGGAATTAATTAGAGCTATATGATTATATAAGTGGCCTACAGAAATAATTTATTTTTTAGACAATACAGAATAGCAAACAGTATTGAAAACCATACTTTCACAGCTAGTTCCTGCACACTAATGTAGACTGTACACATTCCAAGTGCCGGTAAATGGAGTTTACCTGTCAGAGTGCTGGCGTGGAGCCCTAGCTGTACTCTCTTGTGAGCGGTCAGTGTCTGGTTGGTGCAATTTACAACATTTAAGTGCTACAGACTAAACCAACACATCACACCTCCTGTGCATGGGGATCCTACAAACATCATTATCTCATATCACAATGAACAGTAACTCTATTAAAAACACTTGAGGTATATGGACTAGGGCAGAAATATTTGAATATTCTAATATTCAACCTGCATTACATACTCAAAAACTAAAAGCTAAATGACTAAATGTAATGTAAAAACACTATTTTAATTTCACTGATTAATTTAATCAATTAATTTTACGTAAAAAAATATAATTAGCATACAGGTGTTTTTACAGATTACAACTGGCACTGTTTTGTTAACAGGAGTAAACTAAGTCCACACAATGCTCGCTCGTCCTGTTTTATCACATGGTGCGATGAACAATGTTTAGAGACATACTTGCTACCCTTGGACATCCCATTTGTCGCTTATTGTGCTGTCATGTTGTAAAAAGTTTAGAACAAGCTAGTTTACTGTAGCTTTTGATGTGTTCAAGTGCCTTCGAACGCTGCAGTTACTGAGTAATGAACGCGTTGTCCTTAGTTTGTTGTGTGTATGACTTGCTAAAACTGTGTTTTATTTTAATATTAATAACTTGATTACAAAGCAAATTAGCCAGGTATATTAGCATTCAACGCTGCGTATGAGTTCGGTTTAATGTTAGTTTATTTTATCCTTTTAACAACACATGACAGATGAATGCAGCACCAGCTTGAGTGGACACAGTACTTCGGTTCTCTCTCTTTAGAGAACATCTAACATAGTAAACTTTTAGGCGTTGTTAGGTTTAGGGCTGAAACGATTCATCAAATAAATCGAGTAATTCCATTTGAAAAATGCCTCGATTATTTTTATTTTGCCTCGATGATTTAAACGGGCACGTTCATCCATACCTGTGGCAGCTAAAGCCACTTTACACATCCACTGAGGTCTGCACCATGCTCTGATTGTAGCCTTTTTCTACACCTGCACTGCTGGAGGAGACCAAGCCACTCACATGGAACGGTCCTCGAGTAAGGGCGCCGCCATACGGCGATTTTACAGCGATATACCTCCGTCCACCAGGGGGCAGGCTCTGTGGGGGTTAAATGGGGCGTACAATCTATGGTTAAATCTGTTTACTTGAACTGTGTTGCTGACTTTTTAAAAATATGCAGTTGCACTATTTATCCAAATACTCAATTAATCAAAACAAATAATCAATAGATTAATCGATTACTAAAAGAATCGATAGCTCCAGCACTAGTTAGTGAGACTAAACCAATGTGTAACCTATCTTTCTTCTGTTGCCAGCTTTCATTATTAGCCAATCATCTGTGGGTCCCACTGCTCATTTCCAAAGACAATTAAGTAGCACTTTTTCCAAAAGTAGGTTCCTATTGTGTTAATTCCCCTGATTACATAAGACTTCCCACAGCTGTGGCCGCTGCTTGATCTGGTTTCTGCATGGCAGGTAAAACTGGGAGCTCCTCACATATTACCCAATAGAGGAGACATATTCAAAGCTCTGTCTGCTTTGAAGTTAATTGAGTTGTAATGATACCTTTTGTTAGCATAACAGCTGACAAAACATGTCTAATTTGACCAAATATCTTGTTTTTCCAGTTGGAATTTGAGCAATTAATGGGATTTACATTACAATCATCATTGCATTGTGACCAATTTAGGTCTCTGAAAACGCAAAGTACAACCATTATTTGTTTTGCAGTGGACTTCCACCACAACTTTTTTCAGTGTGCCAACTACTGTCCTGGCATACACTGTGATAGCATTTTCAACAATTGAATAGATCTGTATAAATGCAGATTCTTCTGTTGTGAAAGGAACTTGGTTTTGAGAGAAGTAGTAACTTTTATTTTAGCTCAATGGAGCAATACCATTTTGTTCCTTCTCCAGAGCTGCTATTGTGTGCAAAACTAGCAGGTGAAAGCCTAACTGAATCCATGTCCAGTAATACCAAACACAATTTTGACTTTAAAGTGATGTTCTAGGGAAGTTAAGGTTTTGGTGCTTCCCAGCTGGTCCAGGCTCAGCTGTTCAGGTAGACAGATTAAAGAGAACCACCACAAAGCTTAATGTCAAAGCGTCTCAGAAGAGTGAGCTCAAAGAGGGCTCTCCGCAGAAATAAAAGAGGGATTAGAAGATCCCCTCTAAAGTCCTGAAAGCAGACCTTCACAAAGGCAAGCAAGACTTTCAACAATCACAATCTACTTCATGGCAAGAACAGATATATAGAATAAGAAATAAGAAGACTCCTTCCACCTTGAACAGCTTCAGTAAATTTCCATTGTCAAACAGGGTACGTCCCAAAAAGGGCACTGCAGTTGTGTTGATTGGACAATAGATAAAGCGTAAAGAAAAGCATAACAAAAATGTGTCTTCAAAATTAAGCATGTCTCGTTGTGTGTTCTATGCCAAGAACGCTGTTTTTTTCTAAAACTTTCTCCTGCACACAGCACAGTCCAAGCATAAGTCTCTTTAGGGGTTACCTGTACCAAACTGTGATGTACAGACCCGACCGGTACTATACCACTCAGTGGAAACTAAGCTCAAGAACCGTCCTGTGATCAAGAAGGAAGTTGTCTCTTATCATATGATGGAGGTCACATTGTCTATTTCCAGGAGCAGACAGTAAGTAAACCTTTGACAGCATTTGATCAGAGCTTATGGTCTTTTAAAAAGGACCTCTTGACTTTGGCACATGTCCATTCCTGGTATTCCACTCTGCTGAAAACACAAACATGACATTTGCCTTGTGTTCTGGATCACGTCATTGCACAAGTAAAGCTAGAAGCCGTTCAGAGCACAGACCGACTGATGGACTTTGCCCCACAGCTCACTGAAGTGGCCAGTTTTTATGGGCGCCCCTCTTCACCAATCACATTCAGCAGGACTGCACCTGCACCAAAGAAGCTAAACATCCTCTGGCAAAGCAGCTTCTAGAGCAGGGATGGGAAGCCCCAGCACAGCATCTATGAATTCATGATGTTAGTGGTGAGCTAAACATAACACAGTGAGGGGGGAGGGGGTCTAGGCAGTAGATTACCTCATCTAGTACAAACTGTGTTATCAAAATCTATGGTGTCTACTAGTCTGGGCTGTGTGCTTAAAGAAAACAATCAGCTGATGAATATTACCTCACATGAACACTGCCAACCTATGCTCAGTAAATTATTGATCGTGTCACATGGACTTCAATTCAGCACGAGCTCTGAAGTTAATGTTTGTTGACGGGATTTATTCTAATGATGCGTTAAGTCTAATACGTTTTAATTCAGGGGGAAATGCCTGCCTATTCTATTCTATTCCTAAGACATTGTAATTTCTAAGTATTTGGCTCTTGATTTCGATCAATTCGATCGTTTTCGTATTGGCGTTTTTTTGCAACTGTCTGCAACAATATGAAAGACAAGCGTGACTAAGCATTCGGATTTTAAAGCAGATGTTTTGAGGGCTGTTAGGACTTACATGCTGCTCCCGGGAGAGTATTTTTCTCCATATCGATGGCAATGTCCTCGCTTTCCGTCCCTTTGTTCATTCAGACGAGCGAGTTTGGGCTCTTCCTCCCTCCGGCAGTGCTTTCATTCCTCAGGCACAATGTGAAAAACTTGCTCGAGGCACTCCGCTTACTGTCAAACTCGGGACAAACAACAAAAAAGCTCCCCCGAATTAACCACACCGACTGTGTAAAGAAGTCCAAAAGTCCGCAGTGGCTCCAGGGAAAATATAAATAAAAAGCTACACGTAGAGTTTGGAGAAGAGAGCAGAGGGAGAGCGGGAAGTTTCTTCCTTCTTAACGTGTGTACAGCTGATGCTGGGCTGAGTAGCAGTGGCGCGGATGCTCCAACACTGGGCTCAGAATCGGACTGTACCATTAATACAAGGGGTACGGGTATTTTTTAACAGACCATCGCGCACTGCATACTTAACATTTTATGTAACTAATTGCTCTACATAACCTAATTACATATACATTAAGAGCATAGGTTATTGTAAGCTGGGTTATATATAAGAACAATATTTTTTTAAACTAGTTCAAAGTCTGACTTCCCCTTCTTTGCTAATGGTTGCTTCCCAAAACTATTCCTCGTTAACAAAATTCTGGCTAAAAAAAGCACGGTGTTACCTCAAACCACTAACATTTTAATGTCATTTTCTTCTTTTTGGAATTATTTTAAACCTTCTCGTTCATATTTTTTTACTTTTACGCAATATTCTGTAGTACTGGGAGTATTTGGTTTCGTTTGATTTTGTTGTCCTCTATTCATTAAATGCAAATTGTCAAACCTTTTAGAATTTTGTGTTTGAG
This sequence comes from Perccottus glenii, assembly GCA_024416835.2. Taxonomy (NCBI): domain Eukaryota; kingdom Metazoa; phylum Chordata; class Actinopteri; order Gobiiformes; family Odontobutidae; genus Perccottus; species Perccottus glenii. The sequence goes on from CM044551.2 coordinate 19,265,907, forward strand.
TAAATGTTTTAATCTTTGTTTAAACCTTTGAAGTATTTTCACAGTGTGTTATCAGTAGTTTCACCTTAAGACTTGAATACTTAGTGAGCCTAGTTACAAGACAAAGGGCACTCAGCTGGTCAGCTGCATAATAAATGTTACATTCACAGAAATCCTGTCATGCAAATGTAGGGCTAAAGGTTTCACTTTTACTTCTCTGTACTGAGACAATGCTACTATATTGTTAAAAACGGTCTGCAAAAACTAAAACAGTTTTTTGTTTGTATTAAATGTCTTTTTTAGCTGTGCAGTCCACAGGTGTCCATCCATCCTCACATTCCAATTTCTGGTGCTCAGGGACTATAGGCTGCCAAAAGGAAACTAGCTTCCTTAACTTGTGATTGTCAATTTTCGGGATGTCTTACACAAATCCAGTGAATGCCAACAATTACACAGTGTTTTGTTAAAGATTATGATTAAACCAATCATCATTACTGGAGCAGTGGAGATCAATACTTGATTAAGCTCACAGAACATTGTCGTGTTCTCAGTAAACCTCCATTTTGGTCTTAAGTTGATTCGGTTTTCTTTTACGTCTGTTGTCAAGCTTTGTTGTTTCAAATGATCGTATCAAAAGTTATGCAGTTATTTACGTAGCTTTGTAATATATGTTTAAAAAAGTTAAAATGTGTTTGTAAGTCTACTGGACCATCACTACAAATAAGTCTCACCCAAGTGTGTCTTTTGTATGTGTGTGTGTATTAAACTATCTCATATGCCACCTGTAAACATCATAGCATCTGTTTATCTGTCCATAGCCGGGGGCAGGGTTCCAGGGGTGATCGGCACACTTAAGGGGGGACAGCCTGTCAAAAGAACCCCAGTGGGGCTCCTTTGTGCAGCTGTTGAGTAGTGTTCACCCGTTCCCCCAAAAGCCACCTGTCACTGCAACTGGAAAGTGGGGGTTTTCGAGCGCTGGGGGATGGGACTGTGGCCAAAACTTTGACTGGTTAAAGTGAATGTCTGCTTGTAATTACTACTACATTGTTCTTAGGATAAGTAAAAAGTTAAATCCAATATTGCCTCTAACACAAAGCAGCATAAATTCTTGTTAAGGTAAGCCAACACATAGCTTTTTTAAATTAATAGATCAACCACTTTAAATTCGGGAAAGTGCATGACAGGCCTTATTTTGAAAATTTCAAGTGATGTTGTGAGGTTGGCCCTTTGTGCCGCCTCTTCACTGAATGCATTCAAACCCTTGTACTCTTAAAGCCTGTCTTTTCTTTCACTTTCTTTCTCATCTCTATAGTCTGACCTGACCTGGCTCTAGAGACAACATATGTGCACAATCCGACAGTCATCCAAGACACACACACACACGTATAGGTGAAAACAAAAGACCACACTACTACTGTATGGATCATTTGCATCAGCATCAGTAAAAACACAGAAAGAAACTTAAAGAAAACTATGTCTGAGTTGTATGGTTAAAAACCTTTTAAAACTGTGACACTGTTTCTTGTTTTTTCTTCCTAACTAATTTCCAACCTTAGTCAAATGATGAACCTTTAACCTCAAACTGGCTTTTTTAAATCTACTTAGAATTAGAAAATCTTTTTGTTATTGTTAAGTGGATTCTTTATAGTACGGAGACTTTTGGTGAAGACCGTGTTTAAATAGTATTAAAAGTATTTGCAGATGCAGGATCCAAGTAACCTGTACCATCTACACACAGTATGAAGGACTATTTATGAGGCTGGTATACACTCTCATTTTTATATTTTTCCTGCTCATCTTGTTGAATGTGTGTTTTGAAGCCAGGCTGTGTCACATTTGATCTTAAAAGTCATAATGAATTAAAGTGATTTGATTTTTTTTCTAATATGAGGCAAAAAGAATAACCCTTCTTTCATAAGCTCAACAGATACTTTACTGTGTATCTTTATGCAATGGCAACAATACAAAAGTAAAGTAGACAGTACATATTAACATAAAATAAGTTAATTACAATGACATTTGCCAATGTCTATATTGTATAATGTGTCCCATTTTGTTTTTCACAGGAAAGAACTGGCAACCACAGCTTTCTGTAAATTTAACAGTTTATTTTTACTGTGATTTTTTTGAACTAAGAACAATTTTAATGCCAAGTTGAGGGTTTAACATTAAAACTTTAACAAAGTAAGGGCTCCCATGCCTCACTTCCTCCTACAAGGAACTTCAGCAGCTCTGCCAAAGAGTCTGGATGTCAGCTACTGTGAATGGGCAAGGGTAACCCACAGCCTGGTAATGGAATAACAATAGCAAGAATGTTCAGAATGTCCCCCGAGAACATGGACCCAGCCTGTGTTATAGACTCAATACTCAATACACTATGTTTGTTTTTCTGCAAATGGCATAATTTTAAAAAGGGTGGAATAGTTTGAGGAAGGACAGGAAGGGTTCATTAATAACAATGGAGCTGAAACAGTATGGCGTAATTTGGATAGGAAGTTTGTAAACTAGACACAGTAATGGTGCTACTCATTGTCACTTAGATGTTTAATCTACAGGAAGTTAGATTGTTTTGTTAATACTAACTCAACCAGGTCAGAGGTTACATTTACCTGTTTAGAGGCTGGGCCTTTACGTAATATATGAGCGTGTTGTCTTTTGTCTGTAGTGTGTGATTTAATCAGACAGTTAATCACACGTCACACTGGAAAAATGCATGTGTAAGCGGCGTAGCCAGAGTGTTAGGGAGAGATAGTGTGGGAGAGTGGCCTGTTTCTTTGTGTTTCGCCCTAGGGAGCTGGGAAAAGAAGCACTGTTTCAACTACATCATTTGGATCCTCTCTACCTCTCTTTGTGGTCTGCACGAGTGTGAGTTAAAAGGTTTTGGACGCATGGAAGGTTAACATTCAGGATTCTTGCTCATAATTTGCATGCTTTGGTGTTAATATAGAAAAAAATGTAAAACTATTCGGTTTCAGCAAGTCCCGGGGGTTTCTCATTCATGTTAACGACCATGTGCCTCCAAGCATGTATACTGTGAAAAAGCAAAGCTGTTCTGGGAGAGATCTGTGGCAGAAACAACACAGCAACTAATGAAGTCATTAAAAAACTGCCATAATCTGTACTTTTGAGTCAGATCCACCATGAAAATGTCTGGATATAGTTAAAATATGTATTAAAATATTATTTCTTCTATGGTTGGAAGATGTTAATGCACCTAAATCTATAATTCACTCGATCTTTCTTGTGGTCATCTAGTAATGTACACCCTCACAATGCAGGCCATAGCTTTTGAATTGTCAAATATTTTGGTCAGTAACAACATCATTTAAAGGTGCAGTGTGTAAAATGTTGTAGTATACAGTAACATATCATCATTATAAACTAGGATTAAAACTCTTAACATGTGTCAATCATAGAAAATAGACACATAAACTCAACAGAACCAAGTGGAAGGGGCCATTTGCTCCATAACTACCTTTTTTCGAAAACTGCCTAAAGAAGACAAACTAAGCACTGATGGAGAGGCACATTTTTGCTAAATGTTGAGGGCATTTACAGATAACATTGAGAAATCCTATTAAGATTGTTCACAGACAACAGCAAGTGCCTTGCAAGGCAAGTTGGGGCGCAGTGGCTCAGTGGCAGTCGTACTTTTTACCGGAAGGTTGGCGGTTCGATTCCCACGCTCCTCACAGTTCATACAGTCGTTGTGTCCTTGGGCAAGACACTTAACCCACCCGCCTGGAATTGTAATATGCACTTGGCACCAGATGTTTGCACTCCTATAACATCAGTGGTCACGGTTATGCACCTTTTAGTGACAGAGTGTAACCAACATAACATTTCTTAGCTCTTAATAATACAATGTTATTTTATTTTCTATTTATTCTTTAAATTTTCCTTTAAAATCAATTTACCTAAGGTCCTATCCTTACCACTTAGACTCTTTTGCTAGGCCCAATATAGTATATATATGATAGTTTACTATGGCCTTCTATACTGATGGTAGTAAACACAGTCATGGCTCCTCAGACAGGTGGCATTACTGCGGGCTGCTCTCAGCGTATTGCTTGAGGAATGTGGTCCCACAGCAGTATGTTTCAAAGAACACACCATGACGTAATGTGGTAAAACATGCGATCACTTAGAAGCAGGGCCAAAACACGTGGAGTTGGCTCCTCTTATGCACAGCCCCCGGGGGCCCCTTTACCATTCTTCCGCCTCACCCCAGTCTCTTCCACCTCCCTTCTGCTTCAGCGCATTCTCTGTTTACGAGTGCATGAACTGCTCCATTTCACTATACCCACCTCCCAAACCCACAACGGCTTCTATAATAGACTGACCCCCCTACTCTTGCTTTAATTACCATGACAACCCACATTGAGGACAGAAAGAGAAGGGAAAGCCGCGCAGGAAAAACGTGAGACTGGGAGTTCCTTCCCTTGACCTCGGATTTTATTTGTGAGAGGGAAACATTTCTATTCAGCAGCCTGGGTTTCACTGAGGTTAAACTGACCAATCAAGAAAGAGCCCTTACAGCACTGCAGCAAGTCTCCAACAACATGGAACAACTATTACTACAGCTCATTTCATTACATCCATAGGAAATTGAGTAATTAGCTTGAACATCTAAAGACCATTCATTTTAAGCACTAAAGTAGTTGGCAATAATAAACCCCCAATGATATACACATATTTCACTATAGTCTGTTTACCAACCTTTTTTTAAATCCAATTTGACCTATCACCGATCAGCATCTCCAAGTCCAAGGCCATGGTTCTCAGACAGAAAAGGAGCTGGATGGATCACATATAAAAAGCTACATAGGCAATAAATTTACAGATTGGAAAACAAGCAGTGTTCTCTAGCAGTGTTTTTGGGAAGTTGTAAGAACAGAAAGAGTAAGGAGTGTAAGGAGTTATCTGCTTACAGTACATTGGGTCTCATAAAGTTTTAAAGAGCTATGTTTTATTTATTTTTAACCTGCTTTTCTGGTTGAGTGAACTCTGTCTTAATTAGTCATGCTTTGAGAGTAACAGGGGACCTACTTAGTATAGTATAGGCATTAGGTACAAAGAATATTGTATCATAGCAGAAAACTGTGGGTGTGATGTGGATGGCTGGCTAATGCCATAAGAGAGAAATAAAAAAGTGAAATGTTTTTAGGTCGAGTCCCACTGAACCTTGATGACACATGATGCACAGATTGACACATACATACAGTACGTGCTCTGTCACATACCGATGCCCACACACACATATCCACAGACAGATTAGTGGTTTTAATTCAACTTGATGGATTACAGTCAGGATTAATTCTGCACAACAAAGAACAAGGCAAGGGGGGAAATATTTGTGTCCAGATGTAACAGTGCAGTAATGTGTCTGTGTTGTGTCTGGCCAGCACTAATACAACTGCTTCTTATTGTTAAGCCTCCAGTGAGAACATTAATGGTTTAAGAATGAGTTAAATACAAACCTCAACAACAGATAACTTCACAGTCACTATTTTAACAGATTGAATAAAACAATGTGGGCAAAACTTTTCACAGATTCACAGAACTATGTTTAGCTGTTGCTTCCAAACATTGTTCATTTTGCAATAATCATTTTCTGTTTGAATTTATCTTAAATTGGTGTGAAGGAATTTGGGACCATTCAACATATCATTTTTGAATCAAAGGTTTCTAGGCATTTGCTTGTGCACAGATCCCTGAAGGTCCCATGATATAAGTTTTAATAGGGTTGAGGTCTAAACTATGATAAAACCCCAAAAAAGTCCAAAATCAAGACAAGACAATAAGATTTCTTTCAAATTTGCAGATGTGTTCTGGATCCTTGTCCTGTCACGTCCTAATGTGCACTACTGTTTAGCTGTGAGACAGATGGCCCCATGTGTGCCTCTAGAATATTCTTATTTATAATGAAGCACAAAAAATGTAAAAGTTTAAGAACGGATCAGTAACCGTGTTTACCTGACTGTATACATGGGCCAGATTTCAATGTTTTCAAGAGTGACAGCTATGTAAAGAATAAATGTAGTGTCATGTGATCACCGTCACGGCACACTGTAAATGTCCAATAGGTGGAATTAATAATAATTACAACAGTCCTGATGCATTTAAAAGTGCATCTCAAATACAGCTTTTGTTAGTGATCTCTGTGGTAAATGAAGATAGTAGAACTTAAAAATAACATTGTAGCTACACAGTGTTGCATATTTGACCCAATGCTACATGAAACCGTGCTGTCGTCCTGATGTGAATCAAGGACAATGGGGGTTGGTAGGTGTCCTCTGGGAGCTGGAAAGGAAGAGGGTGAGCTCGGTAATCTCTGAGGTTCTGGGCCTCCCAGGGTGGCGTCCTCAATCCCCCAAGACCCTGCCAAAATCCCCCCTGATGCAGTTCTCATTATTTGGCTTAGATCTTCCTACAGATTTGTTTTTGTAGACTTAATGTTATTAATTTTAACTGATAAATTTAACTTATAATTCATTAAACTTACATTTACAAATTACATTTATTACATGTTATAGAATTTCTCCAATATACAATTTTAATTTTAGAGTAATTACCGTTAGTTAATATTACTCTTGATGGTTAGAGACAAATAATTTAAAAGGCAAACATTTAAGTCCAATGTTATGACGATAATGGATGGCAAACATAAGCTCTACATGCTCTGTGTCAACAAGCTGACATTGTATCTCATGGGTAAAGAGTTTGGCTAAATGAGTGTCCATCTTATTAGTCAGTCATCCCTAATGCCATTGTTATAAAGCTCATTAGGAGAAGAGAGCCTCAGAGACTGCATGCTTATGATCCAGTATGGACAGTCACATAATTTCAAATGCTACTCCAACACGGGACAAGCTAATTCATTTCATAAATATACAAATGGGTTAATTGGGAACTAAAGCAAAGTGCAAATCTGAGTGATTAATATAATAGGATAAATGCTGCATTTAAGGACAGTGGGATTAATTATCTTGCGGATGTGACTATAGCATCGTGACAGATTTTAAAAGAAGAGAAATTATTTTAGATTTAGAAAGCCAACAATATAGTATGGTTTCAAAGGTTTAATAGGATAGAATTTTAAAATGATAAATCGTGTTTTGTATTGGAACTTTGCAGACTGTACACATTTTAATTAGAAAATCAAGTGCAAGATAATGTAGAAGAAATTAAAAATGTATACTTTTCTCCAGTTGAAATAGGGGACATGTGTAGGACAAACTTAATCTTACTATCAGGGCATTTCTATTAGCATCATTAAATATTGAGCATGGTCAACAGATCCACTCAGCTAAAGGCAAACTAACTTCAGACACGCTGACACACTCAGGCCTCGTGGTTGTTTCTAAGGAGATGTCAACAGTGTGAAAACAGATGAAGAAACACATGAGGAATTTTAGGACTAGTCACCACCAACAGAACCCCTTTCAGTGTATGTCACACCCATCACTGCCTGCACAAATCGACTCAACGTTAAGCATATTATTCAAGTCATTTATTCCCCACAATGTATCTGAAATATACTACTTAGATCCTGCTAAGCTTGATAGAAAACAGAAAAATAAACAGCACCAATAAAGAAAAGATTTATGTTTTCTTACATACATTTACAAACAGTAGAAGCTATGATGGTCATCTTTTATAAAATACATTCAGTCAAGCAGTGGAAGCAAAATATGCACTGCCTTTTCGTCAGTTCTTTTGCAATGTCAGTTCCAGTTTATACATCTGCCAATAAATATATCCTTAGATGCACAACCTGAGCATCCATTAGAAGACACTGTCCTCCTTCTCCTCCTCATGTTTGCTGAGCTGTGTCCTTCTGTGAGTCGTGATGGCTGCCCAGATCCGGCACAGCATGCCGCCTCTGTAATACAAAACACCAGATAAAACAAACATGGATTTGATTAAAAAGCAGAACAACTGTTTATCCACTAGTGATGCTAACATTTCACTTTGGGGGAGAAAATTAAGCTTTGTTGATTGGACTTTTACCATTTTAGGACTGTTGACAGGATATTCTATAAGGACAGAAACTCATGATGCATGACTTGAAATTGATTTATGTTATGGTTAAGCATACGTATTTATACTCTACTCTTTTAATCGTTTAGATGTCATACAAATTGCAAAATCTGCCAAGGCATCATTTCCCTCTATCCCAGTCCCTTCTTGTTTCTGCATGGACGGATGTGTGAGGAGTATGGGCGGCGACGGCTCACCTTATGCCACAGTACATCAAATCATCCCTGCAGGCCCAGTTGAGCAGACAGTCCAAGGTGAACTTATGATACAGCAGCTGTAAAACACCAGCGCATGTGTGAAATACCAGTGAGTGGGTGGAGTCATTAAAAGGACTCATTAAGACTTTAAAGCACCTTATCAATGATGTCTTTATCCACAGGAATGGCCTTGAGCCAGCACATCATGGCCAGCGCCTCAGGAGTAGCGTTCTTCTGGAAAAGTGAACCATCATCTAGAATTTCAAACACATATTACTTACAATGTTAATGCCATTTTCTGCACAATACGTTATAATCATTATCAAAACTGACAGGTCAAGTTTGAGCACAATAGTTGACAAAGGAGTTGCGGCAGTAACAGAAACAAGCCTGGAGCTGAGGTGTGGCAGGGATTGACTAGTAAGTGTGAAGAAACACCAGTGGCACCCTCATAAGCATTATGAGTAATACAGACCATGTTACAGCTTGTCTTATTAATCACAGGAACACCTAGTGTGCTCTTTTAATGTCTCTACTAAAACAAATTAGCACAGCAGTAAAAAGAAAACCTATAAAACTCAATGCCACGTTATTTTAATTTTAAAGCAAGGGTAGGTAATTTCATGGCAGAGTGTTAACAACTTTAAGTATATTTTTTGGGGGCAGATTTAGAAAATCGGATGCTAAAAGACTTACCAGACTTACATTTCAGTCTTTGCAAAGAGGAAACGGCCATTGATTAACTCTCAGTCTCTATATGTCTTCAATATACATCAGGTGCATCATGTCAGGCACATTTCATCACAAACAATGTGTGTACAATGGTTTTGGCCATTACAGCACAAAGCTCTAGTGTAGAGGTTATTACTGACAGACCTAATCTGGAATTACTAGCATTAACATTCAAAGAACATATCAAAAGAAAGTCATGCACTACTCCCTCTTCATAAAAAGAATGAGACAAGCTCTTTGGTTCAAATGATTACCGTTACTGTCTGTTAGCTTTCCCAGTGCATCGATCTGTTCTTGTTTCTTCTGCAGAGACTTCCTCAGTAACTCTTGGTACTCCCTCTCCTTCTCATCCAGCTGCCTCAGCAGTCTGGAAACAGAGAAAAATGTGTCACAACTCAGCAGTAACCACCACTATTTTAATTTTAAATCACTGTGTAGTATTCTACCTGCTGGTCTCTAGACGCAGTTCTTTCAAAGTCTCACTAATGAGACAATTTCTGTTGAGCACTGGGTCTGGAAAAAAGCTACGGTCCCCATTTACAGTTGCAATGTTGTGGCTATGGTCCATGTATACCACCTGCTGGTCAGGAACAAATATTACAGGAGTATCTGGGTCTGTATCTAGTATCTGCTCCTCAGGACCGCCGTCTTCAACCTCAAAGGATGATTGCAGCTGCAACCTAAGCTCTGTAACAAAGACAGGGTTGGCATATAGACTTTAAAAAAATACACTTTTTTAAAAGAAAAAAAGAAAACATACAAACTTAAACCCTAAATCAACATTATGGTATTGGCAGTACCTGGTAAGAGAACAGTTATGGCGTCCTGCACTGCTTGCCTCAGCAGATTATCCAAAGCAAACATCCAATGAGGTTTCACCTGCTGCTGCCTCAACACCTTCTTCACCTGCAGTGGTGAGAAAAATACAGATGGAAGAAAACACAAGTCAACACTCACAAATACTGCCAAGTGCTACAAGGAAAGCCTTCTGTTGCAAGCCGGAGTGACTTACTGCGTCTTGGAGGCTGAAGAGCACCACCTGCAGGTTGTTCAGGGGTACTTTGGCAGAGAATAGTTTTTTCTGGAGTGCCAAAAGGCTACTGGTCAGCTGTCTCTTGTCTGGGGAACGGATGTTGTTTCGCATGCAGGTAATAAGCTCAGTGATATTGTCTGCAGTAAGGCACGGCCCATCTCCAGTCTATAAAGATAAAAAATATATATACATTTTAAATTAATAAAATAAATTACTAGTTTTTTGCATTTAAGTGTTGTTCACACTGACAATACCAACTTACAAGTTTTTTCAGGCTGAGTTTTTTAAACCGTATGACAGTGATTTTAATGCAATCTAGAAGAAAATTTATGCTATATGATTTGGAATTGAATGGTGATGAAGTTATGCACTTAAGATATCTGCTTTTAATTTAAAACACATTAGACTGGATGTCTGATTGTACAAATACCCTTATACATTGAAAAAAAGGTTGAAGTAAAAGCATCTGGACTCAGTTTTCAAGGTGAAGACGTTTCGTCTCTAATTCCAAGAGACTTTTTTTCAATTCTGAGATCAACTGGTAAGAGAGCTGAGCTTATAGTTCTAGAGGGAGGAGTTTCCCCTGAAACCAAACCTGATGGACCAGGCTGTTCTGGTCTCATGTTTGTTAGCTCTGAAAGGGAAGTGTGAATCCTGATATGAGAGTTGTTAAGGCTCAGGAAAGTCGTTAGTGACACTGCTCCATTCAGGTGTCGAGTCGTTAGCAGTGGATGGAGCAGTGGCACTAACCTAGAGATATAAACTCAGCTCTCCTAACAGTTGATCTCAGAATTGACAAAGTCTCTTGGAATAGAGACAAAACGTCTTCACCTTGAAATCCGAGTCCAGATGATTTTACTTCAACCTTTTTTTTTTTAAAGATGTCCTGGATGACTGAGAACCTCCACAGACACCCTTATACATTATTACTTTTATGGAAATATTTTCATAGTAAACCTTACTTCAGGTATTGAATAACCTCTATGCCAATGTTTTACTTCACCATAATTGGGCAAATGTCAGACTGTCAAGAAAGAAAGAAAAAAAAAAAAATGAAAAAGCAATTCCAAAGGGGAAGGAAAAATAGAAGAATCCGGACTGAAGCTATTTTTAGTCAAGTGGAAAATGTTACCATGAATTTGCCATCAATTTAAAGCTAGAAATACTACAAATGTGTACTTGTATATGCTTTGAGGCATATACTAAATGCTGAATAGAAAACATCTCACCAGGGAACATAGTGATCGCACACTGCCATTAATCTAAGTATAAATTAATATTTAATTTGAATCAAACAGCTCAGACAAAATTACTTTCTACAAAATATTAACTTGTACCAAAAGACAAGTATCATTAAAATGTCTGTGCAGGGGTGCAACTACCCAGTGCCACTTGGGTATGCAGCAACAATCCCCCCCCCCAAATAATATGTTTGGCCTGTAAATAATAAAGGTTTAGTCTAAGATGGGATTTTAACTGTGTTCATGCAGAGACTTATAAAGCACCTGAGACACAGACTCCTGGACGTTGCAGACCACGAGGCTGATATAGTCAGTAAGGACTTTGTACAGCGTGTCTCTCCTCTCACTGTCCTTCCTCAGCATAAACAGACCCAAACTCTCTTCAGTGGTGGCAGGGCTGCTCATGTCTGACGCAGAGTCGTCTGGAATCCTGGACAACAAAGAAAACAAGAATGAGGAGCAAAAACAGCTGAGAAAAGACAACGACTAAATTCAGATCGGTGTGAAAACCGAGATGAGATTTTATATATATATATATATATATATATATATATATATATATATATATATAATATATAATATATATATAATATATAATATATATAAATATATAAATATATATATATATATATATAATATATATATATATATATTATATATATATAAATATATAAATATATATAATATATATATATATATATATATATATATATATATATATATATACACTTTTTTATATACTTTTTTCTTTTTGAAAGAGATAACATAAATCCCACTACTGTTGTTTTTATGCGTGCATTTTGAAGTTTTTATTTAAAAATAAATAAATAAAAGTACTGTTTATTAAAACCTGCACTAGAAAACTCAATCTCAAGGCTTCATGTTAATGTTAATTTAATGTGTATGCAATTGTATTGGTTGTTTGTTTTTTTGTATTACATTTTTATTTGATAAAACAATGCACACTGAAATTGGAAAGCAAATAACAAGGCCACTTTTTCTGCAGTGCAATGTAGCCTAAAATTTGTGAATATGTCTCCTGTTTACCTGTGGGTTTGACATTTGATAGCCTTGTTTAGCCACACCCACTCATTTTCTTAGCAAAAAGTGGCTCTGCTTAGTGGTTTTTGAATTGCGTCCATCTAGAGGCAGTTTATTGTGAGTATGTCTGTACTGAACCCGTAAATTCTGATTGGTTACGCTTATCCAACCGCTTTCAGAAGTAGTTTAATCAGCATTCATTTGTTCCACCCCCTGGAAATTAAACTCTTAATGACAAGAACCAGACTAATCATTTACAGAACTGAAAAATAATTAGCTAGGCATTTGATACACTGGTTTCAAAACCCTCTTCACTTAAACACAGGATGCCATCTGTTGAGTGGAAAACCACAGAGCGGTTTGCCCCCGATTTAAGAACTTGAGAGCCTTTATCTTAACTAGGACAATGCTTTTACTCACGACAGGAAGCTGCTGGTGTTGGTTGGACTTTCTGTGATTTCACTTGCTTTAAGGGGTGACTGATGTCTCCTGAGGTCTAAAGAACAAGACAAGTCAATTGAACCGGAATCAGTGTCCTCCACATTGATGGAGATGGGCACAGAGAGGCTCCGCTGGTAGTCAGCTGTGGGGTGAACAAGACGGTGGTCAGATAAGAGTTTTAACTCACATGCAAGAACAACAGTCCCTCTGAGCCTCACCAGCAAGAGAATCCACAGTTTCAACTTTCGGAGCTTTATGTTTCTTCCTGGGAGATGACTTGAGGTAGGGGTCTGCGAGCAGCTCTGCGGCTGTGGCTCTGTTGTCTGGGTCCGGCTCAAAAGTACGCATGATGAAACTCTTGGCCTTGTCGGACATGCACTCTGGAACTGTGGGGTGGATCTTAAACATGCCAACCTAAACAGGAGCGTAATGACATTTGAGAAACAAGTAAGACAGATATTGGGTCAACATTTGTGGAATCTCATCCGAGTCAAATTTAATAATGAGGTTTACTCTAATTTAATATGTTTTCTCCAAAAGGAACACCACCAGCTGTATCCGTCTGTGTAACAAATTCAACTCTCTTACCTTAAACATAGCTGCTTGTGGACTTCCCAGCTCATAAAAGGGTGTTTTGCCTGTTGCCATTTCAATAATAGTGCACCCCAGAGACCAGATATCAGCTGGTTTCCCATAACCTCGAGGTCCCTGGTCTATAATCTCTGGAGCCATGTACTGAAGTGTTCCTATACAAACTCTTCATGTTAGACACTTAAAACATGTATTCATTACAAGCATTACTAGATGTTTACAAATTCTTACCAGCAAATGTCTCTGTGCAAGGGTTTATGCCTGCTAACCGTTTAGACGTTCCAAAGTCAGATATCTTTAGTACTCCGCTGTAAGTGTTTATTAGGACATTGTCACCCTGCAGCAAGGACATAAGTTATACAAGTATTGAATTCACCATTAACACTAGCATCATTTACTACTCAACACACTGCTTTTACCTTAATGTCTCTGTGCACTATCTGGTTGTCATGAAGGTATTTGAGCCCCTCCAGGATCTGTTTGGTGTAGAAGATGATGGTGGGTTCATTGTCTTTGAGGGGACCCCACTTGGAGCGCAACAGGGACGACAAGCTTCCTACAGACAAGAAGGAAGAGAAGTAAAACAAACATCATAATCACATTTGCTACGTCATAACCATGTTTTCTTTTGATTACTGTCTGAAGTAACTATAAAGTGAGCAGCTTAGGCTTGTTAAAATCCAAGTACAATATGGGGAGATAAATGTACTCTTGTCCTTCTACTAGATAGTCAGCAATGATAATGTGGTACCAGTATTAGTACGAGAAAAATCAGTACAAGCAGCAGAACATTTAGGTTCCATCCAAATGTGTGGTGGAAAGTAATGAAGGTTAGGTTTGTACTAGCTTACTGTAATTGTGGCCATCCACTGTTTGTGTACTTCTACTTTTAAAGTAGTTTTTAAAATCTGTAATTTTACTTTTACTTAAGTATAATTTGTTTGAAGTATTGTACTTCCCATGTTACATTTTAAATCATATCCGTTACGAGTAAAAAAATAAATATATATATATATATATATATATATATATATATATATATATATATATATATATATATATATATATATATATATATATATATATATATATATATATATATATATATATATATATACAACACCTAGACCAGATGGCAGAGGCAGCAGGAAGCAAGATGAGTAACATTCATCAGATGAAGCATTTCTTCTGCACAAGTCAATGAGTATTCCAGTCTCATTGATGAGGTCATGTCAAGTACAGTGATGCAAAAGTAATTTCAGTGAAAATAAAAACTTGAATAAAAAGGTTTATTTCTATGTATTTCAGGTGAAGTAAGGATCCACTGCATCCTGTTTCTGAACCTCATATTGGCTTATTCTGAGATTTTGTCCTGTTTGCAGGTTTACCCACTTCCTCTAAACTAGAGGAAGTGGGTAAACTTTCTATTATCTCACCCAGTCACATGTGGTTGACTTTGAATAAAGACAGACTTCTGAGCTCAGCCATGGTCTTAAATTTTATTTTACAAAACTAATCTGGAGATCTGTATCCATATATATATATATATATATATATATATAAAAACCTGAATAAAAATCAAGCATAATTCTTTAAAAGCAATAAACAATTCCAGTGGAAGCCAGAACTGCCCTCAGGAAGTGAAGTTGCCTCAGTGACTCACAACACATCTGCCATAACAGCAGACGTTTGTCTGCACAAGTCCAACAATGAGTATTCCAGTCTCATTGATGATGTCATGTCAGAGTAATGCAGTGATGCAAAAAAAAAAATAAAAGCAATAAAAAAAGGTTTATGGTAACCTAATTTCTATGTATTTCAGGTGAAGTAAGGATCCACTGCATCCTGTTTCTGAATGCCTCATATTGGCTTATTCTGAGATTTTGTCCTGTTTGCAGGTTTACCCACTTCCTCTAAACTAGAGGAAGTGGGTAAACTTTCTATTATCTCACCCAGTCACATGTGGTTGACTTTGAGTAAAGACAGACTTCTGACCTCAGCCTTGGTCTTAAATTTTATTTTGCAAAACTAATCTGGAGATCTGTATCCATATATCTTGTAATTATTCTAATATGAGGAATTTTGACCCATACCTCCAGGAACTTCCTCCATCAAGATTTTAATAAACCCATCCTGACTGAGCGAACCCAGGTACTGGACGATGTTTCTGTGTTTCAGCCTTTTGTGCAGAGCCATCTCTTCGTGAAGGGGTTGGGAATATCTGAAATGCAAAAAGACATAAAAATATTGTGATTTGGAGTACGAGAATCACCCATAATGAGCAGCTTGAGAGTTAAAATTCCATACACTGCTGTTGGGAAATGATAAACTGTGGAACAATTATCACCCTTACATTTGGAAAGCGTAAATGAAAAAGGAAAAGTTCAGTACGAGAATGTTTATTTGAGTTTGTATCGTGTGTATGTAAATGTAGTGTTGTGCACTCCCCAATTCTTTCCATTGCATTTCAAGAGCTACAGAACAATTTCTTCCACCACATACTGTTCCAAAAGCCTCAACTCTCTGCAGATTTGTCTAACAGACAGAAATCTAAACATTCTTCTATCCCTCCTGAGATTCAAAGAGCACTGACATCCATGGCATGCCTGTGCGCAATACTTTCCTAATTTGGAGATATTACATGAGATAAAAAGTGTAAGATTTTGTGTCTCGTACGTGCGGTCTCTCTCTGGGATCTCCTTGATGGCGATGCGGACTTGGTTGCTCAGGTCCCTCCCGGGACCACCTTGTCTCCATTCTCATTGGTCTCGTAGACGTACTGTGGAATAAGAAAAAAATAAATGGGTGCACGGTGAATGGCATTTTCCATGAAATATGAGGAATGTGGCAAGCAACAGTAAAGAGTGGGAGACTGACCTATTGAGGCTAACATTGGACAAATACTGCTGGTGCATGCAGCAGTGGTATTTGTACATGTGTAAAATATTTTATCAAAATAACAGCTATTTTATTTTATATTATTTACAATAATTTAAGTCTGCCCGATGTTTAATTGTTTTTTAAATGCGGCAATGTGACTGTGCTTACTAGAATCTAAGACAGTTAACAGCCCATCTATCCACAAACACCCCATACTAGGGCTGGAAATCTCATTGTTCCACACAATGAGTTAAGATTTCCCATGCACTGTCCTTGATAATGATTATAATACTTCATTTGGCAGACATTAATTTAGCAATAAGTCATGATATCTGTGTTAAATGTACTAGGAAGATAGCCATAGCTTAGCAATTAAGTGTTTTTTATGCAATGATTTGTCTGAAATTAACCAATGTCTATCACATACTTTACGTTTTTGCTTAGTTCTTCTTTTGAACACAAAACTCCCACATGTCTGGGTTTTTAAAAATGGCCTTTTAACAAATATCACAATATCTGTAAAAGTATCACAATAATTTATCACAAGAAAAACGATACGATAAATTGTCCCTCTACCCCAGGGGTCTCAAACTCGCGGCCCGGGGACCAACTGCGGCCCACAAGACGATATTTTGTGGCCCGCAGGACGATATGAAAGTTTAATGTTAGTGCGCCCTTTATGAATGTTAGTGTGGAAGGTTCCTTTTTGTGCTGGAACTGAACCAACCTACCATCACAGTGGAGTATATGGCTCCTGGGGGCGGGCCATCGGCTGGGCTTGATGCAGGCAGAGAAACATTTCACAACTATGGAGGAGCCCGTGTAACATCACATAGCCGTCATAAAAGTACTGCTTCTTACTGTGTTTGAAATGAGCATGTTTGACCTTGAGCTGGACAAATTCAATGTTACCGGCATTGGATCATTTGAAATGGGCTGATTTGTTTGAAAGTTGATGGTAATTTGATCGCCACTATCCATGCGGATTTGTTATCATGACGAATCTGCAAATTAACGCTGATGTTCTGTTGACAATATCACCGAGAGGAGTGGACATCCAATGGGGCCACTCAGCCAGCTCATTCATGTTCTTCAGTATTCCATTTAAGTTCAGGATAGCTCAGGTTCAGAAGAACCCATTGAAGTTAAAGAATTGTTAGCAATGACGTTTGATAGGATTTAACAAAGCTTTTTTTGTGGAATACTTGATCCCAGCCTCACCCAGACTCTGCCTCCTGCGGCCCCCAAGTAATGAGTTTGAGACCCCTGCTCTACCCCATACATTCAGATTTAATTTATTTCCATAACTGAAAGGGTTAGCCTAGTTTGATTCAGCTTAGCTTTGCATTATCTCCTTGTTAGTACAGTGGTGAGCACCTGGTGTTACTTACTTTAGCAAACCACAGAGAGGCATTCATTTAGTCTCTGCCCATGTAGTGGTTTCTGAGATTACGTGATAATAGTATTTCTGTATATGAGTGTCCCAAAACTGTAGCATGGTCAATATCAACATGCTCAATATCTACTACAAAGAATGCCTTATTCGTTTCAATTGGAAATTGAAAGATCAAATGTCATGTAACATTTAAGAAATTAGCGTAAAATTGAGCACTTGTAAACTCTAAGGCTGCTACTGACCTCTATTACTTCATTACTTAGATGATTCAGGTCCTGATCCGTATCTTCTGCCTGCTGCTGAATCAGAGAGGTCACCAGTTCACAGAATCTACAGAGAGAACAAAGAATCTCTATGATTTATGAACATTATATGTATTTAATACAGGGGAAATGCAAAATTTCACAATAAAGTCAGTTCTTTTGAAGATGTAGATCAAATTTTTCAAGAATTGATTCAGGGGATTTCCTAAAAGGCCGTAACGGAAAATAGACTGATTACGTCACACTCATTTTTAAATAAGAAACAATGTCAGTTCACCTCATTGTCAATTTGAATGACTCATACGCACACAAAAACAAGACACTTCCTGCTCTTTTTTATTTGTTTTTTCAACCAGTCAACATTCACTTACCCTTTACAGTGAGCCTCGGAGGGGAAGCACAGTTGAAAGTCATCCGAGTTGTAGAGGACATAGAGGAAGCAGCACCGCTCGTCAATCTTTGAAACACTGACGAGAAAGACAAGCGTTATTTGTGCATTATAATCATTTTGTTCTTTAAAAAATAAATAAAAAAAAGATTAAAACAAAAAGCCGAAGCTAATATTTGCGTTTAACAGGCAGATAAAATATTGTTCAGTTTAGTAAAGAACGATATTTCCTCCAATAGATTACAATTTGATAAGCATGTCTGTTCTGATGGATTTAGAGTGTGCAAACAGGTACAGTGACATAGACAGGTAAGAAACCAATTATAAAGAGGCATATGATTCTATTGACAATGCAAAAATTACCTGGTAGCCTTGGCAACACACACACACACACACACACACACACACACACACACACACACACACACACACACAACACAACACTCAGACTTGGTAGTCATTATACCTCACTCCCCGAATTTCAGCAGCTGGGAAAGTCCACTGGTGTAAGCCTTTCTGCTGAAACAGTCACATTCAGAGTGCATTACACATGAATTCTTGTACAACAGGAGTAACTTGCACGTGCTTTGACTTGACAATCTACATTCAGAGCTGAAAACCTAGAGCTTCCTTTTACCAAAGAATTATTTTTCTGTTTTCCAAAGTAGAGCTTAAGACGCAGATAAGGAACCACATACCTTTAGGGTTGTAACATGCTTCAACTGCACAGTGCAACTTTCGTCTTCTTCGTTCACACAGACTATGGCTGGTTGGAGGATTTTACTGGGTTCCAGAATGAGCACCTGAAAATTAACAACAGACATAAAAGAAATCCAAAGAATCCAAGCAATGGTATTCAAATTATAAATTAATATCCAGGTAACTTCTTGACAAGAAAGTGTGTTGTTTTACCGGGCAGCGGTCTTTGGAGATGGTGGGTTTACAAGTTTGAAGAAGCAGCTCCATCCAGAAGTCCATAGCCTCCTCTTTAGGAGTTCTCACCTCAGGTATCTTGGCAAACTGACGGTACAAGATGTACGTCTCCATGATAGAAGCTATATACCTGAAAGAGAAATATTGTGAGGCCTGAGAACTGTAAAAGTGCAAAAGACATTGGGGGAGAAAATTCATGAAACATCTTTAAGTTTCAAAACTCTGTTCTGTAGATGCTTTCTTCTTGACCTTTTTATTATAATCTGTTGCTAATATATAGTTGTCCCCTTCCTACAATTTGCTGTATTTACCACATAGGTGCCTTGAGCTTGTAGAGTTTTTCGGAGGCATCAGTGACTTTTTTAGGTTCTTTGGTGAGTATGTTTGCCCCGAGGTAAAAGCCTACATCCCAGTAGTCCTTCATCTTCTCCAGGGTGCCCTTTCGACCAAGCAGGGTGCTTATGGTCACACCTGACACCAACAGAAAACATGTAGTCCACATTATTCATAACAACAGGTTGGGGTGTGTGTTTTTTTGTAGATTGTTTTTTACGTAGTTCAATAGAAGTATCAAATTCATGACCGGCTGCCATGAGGAGGACCACGCTATTAATGCCTGAGTGGAGAGTGGGCTCTGTTTCAAAGGCTTTAGTATACCTAAAAACACCAGGACAGGGACATGGTTTAGAAACTGTCTCTGCTGTACAGCCTTAATCATATAAAACATTCATATAAAAACCAGGCAGCAAAACACTATTAAATAAAGTAAATATGAGTAGAGTAAGGCATTGAGTAAGGGCACCTATTATATAGTAGTATGATAGGCCCAGGGCACAATTAATACTAATAATAAAATAGGACAATATGTTTTCTTTTCATTTAAATTTGGACATCGTCTGCAAATTTTTTTTTTTTTATGTTGGTAAATATAAAAGCATATACAATGAAAACAGGACTGGACCTAAAATTGAACCTTGAGGGACACCACAGCCAAAAGGGACTTTTTTTTTTTTTACACAAAAAAGGTCCAAGATTAAAAAGGGAAAAAACCACAACCAATTGCACAAACTGAAAGCAACAAAGTGACAACACAGTATGTACATCAGAAGTCTCATATATATGTGTGTGTGTGTGTGTGCATACCAGTGACAGGACTGGTCCCTGCTGTGGAGGTCTGTAAACCCAGAGCTCATGAACATGTCTTTATAAATGCGCCCACACAGGCAATAATCATCAGATGCTACGTTCACTCCAGACTCTACAATGGGCAGGATACACTCTAAAGCCTTGGCGCGGTCTCCGGGGTGATTTCTCCTTCAAGATAGCAATAATAAATAACAGTGAGAGCAGTGACGCAGCTGGAACAAAACCCTATATCTTATAAAACATGAAACACTGACAGCTAACAATGGAGTAAAAACAAACTTCTGACACAGGAGGAGCAGGCATTATAATATTTTAATTAGATCACAGCATGTACCTGTTCAGAGCAAAGACATAGTGAAACTTGATATTCTGGTGTCTTGCTACCAGGCACATGGGAAGATTGTTCAAGGTTTCCACCAGTTTGATTATGGACTCATAGTCCTGAAGACAAAAACAGGTGCAGGATAATGTGTTAAAGGTGTTACGTCTGACCTGACATGTAACACCTACAACAACCTGATGAGTAGGGATTACATTAATACAGGTAATAACTGCAATATAAACCTTATAACTGGCTGCAGGGCATTGACAGAGTTCAAGTTTCTGTATTGTTCAGTGGCACTAACCTAGAGATATAAAAAAAATCTCATCAAATCAACCACTTGCACTATAAATGGCTATAAATGATGAAATTATGTAGCCTTAATGATAGTTTTGGTGTCCAAGTGAAAAGGTGCATCCTGAAATACAGGTCACATTAATCTGTCAATATTTTGCTAGCTTAGCTCAGATTAACAAAATACAATCTTGTGGGTTGGCAGCAGGGTGGATGCAGACATTTGGTCCACATCCTGTAAAGTTATGCAATGTGGCTTTAAAGATGACAGACAATACATACCACTAACATATACTAACTATACTAAATGGTGGGTCCAGTCAGTGACATGCTAAGCCACTATATCTAGTAATAAATTATTCATAGACTACAATCTTAGAAATTTCTATAAAATAACACTAGGTATAAAAAATGTGCTACATATTAACATATGCACACACTTAGCACACATTTAGCCTAGTTTCCCTTTGGACTGGTACGGTGCGGGTCGGTTCTGGCGCGTTTCCATTAACAAAAGTGGCCTCAAAAAGTGTACCGACGCCTCGTCTAGGGGTCCCAAGTGGGTCCGGCTTTGCGGTACACTTTCAAAAAAGGTGGCACTTAAAACTGTATTTATTGTTTGCAATGCATTAACACAAGCAGAACCTGTGGCATTAAATACTGAGTCTCTATGTGATAGCAAAGGTTTAAACAAAAGGCACCTGGACGTAGGTTAAAAAGGGAACACGTTTCATTCCTCATCCGAGGAACATTTTAAATTCTGAGTTCAACTGATACAAGAGCGGAGCTGAGGTTAAACCTGAAACCAACTGTGACTGGTTTCAATGTCGTTGAGAGTTGAATGGGCAGTGTGGGTCCTGAATCGTTTAGCTCTTGTGAACTATTAACATAACTGCGACTCTTCAGGTACAATGTCCTTCTAGAGTGAAAGTCTGTGAAGTTTCTCGGGTGTTCCTCTGGAATGCTACGGTGCAAGGTTCTAGAGTGAAACTGTTAGTATTTTGGTTTCAACACACTGTTGTAAATAGCTGTCAAGTGGCATTTCCATTTTAACAATTGCTCTCGTACCAGTTGAACTCAGAGATGAAAATGTTCCTCGGATGAAGATTCAAACATCTTCACCTTGAAACAACCAGATGCCTTTGTTTTAACCTTTTTCTCAATATGTCCTGGATGACTGAGAACCACCTCAGACATCCCTGCATAATAGGGAATTGGCAGAGCTCTATGAATGTTGTGCCATAACCTGGGAATAAACAGTCTAATATTAACTGCAGTAAAATACGGGCTGTACCTAGAGCTTCTTGTGCCGCTACACACCTGGATTCACTCTTTTATTTACATTAAATATTGACACAAATAAAAATTTGATTTATATCTTAAATAGAGGCATGACTTACGTTGCTCTTCAATGACATGATAATTTACGCAATGGTAACGCATGCCTTTTCCGGGGTTACCTGTACCAGACCGTCCTGTACAGACACTTGAATATGTAATATAAAACCCTTGCCAGCTTGTTCTCATTACTGCTACTGCTGTGTTTTGCTGTGGGGTATCCTGTTTTAGAATTACAGAAAACAAAAAAAAACTGTCTGATCTTGCAAATTAGCCTCTGACTCAATCTGATGCAGTAAAATAATCACACTGATGCACACACTTGTGCATTATTTGAACAAAAATAATGCTATTGCTTTGAGTCTGCTGTGTTAGGGGCAAATTGGACTAAAATGTATGAAGATATATAAAAGATCCAATGTGATCAGGTCACTCTTATCTGCCGTTTTGAATATTGTATAATGTGGATGCAGAGATGACAACACATTTTAAGACATGGTAAGCGACAAGTTAATACAGTAACAAAGACCGTCTTCACATTTGTCTTTGTTATTGTGTATTTGCATGTGCCCACACCTCCCGTCTACACACCTGATTGTCTCTGTACGTCAGCAGCAGGTTCATGATGATGTCAGGCGTGAGCAGCTCCACACTGTCCAGGCGTGCTTGGATGCGGCCCAGCTCCTCGCTGAGGGCTTCTCCCCTAAAATGTTCCCGTGCCATCCTGATCTCATGCCTGATTGACTCCCGGAAGTACTCACTGTAAGGACAAACAGAACAGGCGGTTGTATTTTTCCAGACTTTCACCCTGCTCTGACTTACAGTATGTAGAGGTAACATGCAATTTCTTGAATAGAAATGGAGCTGTGGCCGACCTGGACTGAATTTGCACATTGTTGAGCAGATGCACCAGTCGCTCCACTAAAGGAGTGAGCAGAGGTTCCAGCTGGAAAGTGGGCCGCATTAACTCTTGGATCCCGGTCATGATGGAGACGTCGCAGGCAAACACTTTGCCCTGAGGGGACACTATGTAGGGGATGAACGTGTAACTTCCGCATTGCTCCTGAGGAAGGCCAAGCACATTAAAAAGGTCAAGGTTGCAAAGGATATTATTGTCTTCTGTTTTCAAAGGCCCATATTATAATTTTGACTCCTACTCTTTGTGCTGAACCACAGAATCACAGAAGCATAGATGAATCCTGAAGAAATACACTCCTCAATGTCAAGTTGCATGTTTAATGACAGAGATGAAGAAGCCCACATTACACATTGAAGACACTCGTTAGGGAAAGAAAAGTCACCAATGGCTGCGCTTTATGTAGGGTAGATAAAACTTTAAATGCATCAGCAAACAAGGCTGTTTACTATCGGACGGATTTAAGTGTATGTGTATTTAAGCCCATCCCTTTAATGATAGTTACTGGTCACATTGTCCATAAAAGTAATGCTGACAATCACTTTAGTGCAGTACAGATTCTGAGGAGCATAACTTACACCACCCAAACCAGAAGTAAGAAACAAAAGCAGATCATACACTATCTATACCTTTGCTTTAATAATTGTGATTTTGAAAAGACTAACCAAAGGGTAAAACTTAAAATTGACCTTTTGTGACCCGTGTGTACCTTGGCAGAGTGCAGGTCGCTGTCGGGCTTGTAACAGTACAGGATGATGTTGTTGTTCATGCTGAAACTTTCCCTCACTCCCAGGTGGTAGAAGAGGGAGGGCTGGCAGAAGGTGTCACTCATTTCCACCATGGCTACATCTGTGGAAGACATGCAAAATGCGGTTTAGGCTGCTTCATAGGCGTTGTCCTGCCTCGGGTGGTATCAAAAAGCAACATGCCTGCACTTGCCTGAGTTATAGAAGCTATCCAGGATGTCAGTGGTCCCTAGGGAGATCCGCTCAAACGATATAGTGTTGAAAACGGCGTTTGCGTCTGCGCAGGCTTCTTTGACGCATTTCAATGACAGGTTTTCCTCGGTCTGCGGTACCGAGGCGTCCTGGTTAACGATGTAGGCCACGGATACTGGTCTAGTCCGACTGCGCGGCGAAACGACATGTTTACAACACCCACTGTCGCTCAGCTCTAGCGCCAGCGAGTCCTGCCACAGACTTCCAGCTGACACCCAAACCGGATCTTTCCTCTTGTGCTCGTGCAGGCTCATCCGCCTGCGCTCCGTTGTGTACATTCTGCGATTTAACTTAAAGCATGTCTGTGGGTAAAGCCCTTATAAAATATAAAAGAACGGAGTTACGAGTGTGTGTACTTTCCCAGGTGTGTCGCCACATTTCCCGTCACAGGGATCTGTCTCCACTCGATCCGCCCTGCTGCTCCATAAATAACGTGCTGCTCCCGTCCCACACACAAACTCCGCCCACTGACATTCTCACGGTGAAACTGAACGGCCGTGGGCTCGAGCATGACCTCTGCCGTAAAGCATTCAGAGGATTTCTCATCGAATCACAAGAGAACGATAAAGATAATCAACTATAGCCGGTAAGTAGTGAATTCACCCAGTCCTAAAACTTTACTTAAACAGAATGGAAAACATTTATTTTATCCCCCACTAGACATAAGCCAAAAGGAAGAAATAAGTCAATTCTAGCACTCTGCAGATGTGTCTGTAGCCACAAGCCAAACCTATAAAATAGAATAGATAAAAACATTTGCTTTTGTGATGTACAGTGTGACCATAAAACAGCAGAAAGCCTTTCACTATTGTTATAAAACTGTATCATAATTAAAGTCTGATTTAATTAATCAGCCACAATAAAACTCAGGCAATCCAAATGTTCCACTGTCTTTATTTACAGTACAAAATTATGATTTAATATGACCAAGTGGGCAAAAATAAAAGGAATTCTTTAAACACCCAACAACTTAACTACTACAAAGCAAAAAAAGCAGTGTGTTGTGTTGTTAAGTGTGACAATCAGCGAAGCTTACACAAATCTAGACTTTACATTCCATACATCATGTACATAAACAGTTGAAACATAAATTGATATTTCCAGGTTAGGTTCTAGCGCCATGGTCTAAAAATATACAAATTGCAGTTGCAACAAAAACCATAAGCACTGTCATAAATGAGTCAGAATATTCCAATTTCACAAACAACCTGAGAAACAGAAGTCTTCTTGGAGACACTTGTGGCAGGTTTAAGCATCAGTTCGGTAATTTCAGAACAACCCACCAACCATTATTCAAATAAAACACCATTTCAAGATATCATCTATCCTCAATCATCGTTTAATGTATGGTCTTCGTTTGTCGCCTCGTCGACTCCTTCATCCTCGTCCTCTTCCTCACGGTCCTTGGCATCTACCTCACTAGTGTCGGAGAACTCGTGCAGCAGGACATACTCGCGGCTGCTGAAGCCAAACTTGAGCACATCCTTCTCTTTGAGCTCGTAGTAGCGCTGGGACTCGATACGCTGGTTGTTCAGGTATGTGCCGTTGCCGGAGCCGAGGTCGATGATGTAAGGCCTCACCCTGCGGCCAGTGGTGCCTTCTTTGCGAGTGTACTCTACCAGCCTGGGGGGAAAACACAAAGATTTGAGTTTTTAGGCATTTCATTTTATTTGAGTACATTAGGATTTGTATTATGTATGTATGTATGTATATGTATTTACTTGTCAGGGACCATGTACAAATACATTAATCTCACAAGAGAAGAGATGCTTTGCACCAGATTTAGCTACAATTCTTTTCACGAGCCTATCCATAATTTATTCACATGTTTCTGATTAATGTGTAGTTAATTACTTTGTGTTAAATGTACATAAATTAAAACGTTGTATTGTAAAGTTGTCTTTTTAAAAGATTCAATTATGCAACAAGGACCCAAAAACATAAAAATGTTTTCATTGATGATTCAAAGGCCTATTCTCACCTGTACTGAAATACAGCATGTTGCTTTGAGCAGGATGGATGGTCAATGGGAATATCTGCGATTTTTCTCTGCCGTCCCAACAAATAGGCACTCTGTCTGTGAATGTACATGACTGGAAGGGGTTCGTCATTCTTAAAGGGGTACAGCCGCCACCTCCTCTTTGGGATACGAGCCTCGGGCGGTTCATTGTATTTGATGACAACTCCTCGGAATGTGTTTGTATCTTCCGTGAGCGCCCCCGACAGTTCAAAGTTGGGCTTCTCTTTGTCAGCGGGAGGGGTGTTTGTATCGTTGTTTCCTTCTTCAGACTGTCCAAATTCTGGTTCTTGGTTTTCCTCGCGTCTCTGCCGGTTTTCCCTTCGTCGTTCATTGTACTGCTGTCGCTCAGCCTGCTGGGAGGCAAATGCACCGCGGCCCCGGGGCCTCTCTCGACCACGGTTTCCGTCCCGTGGCCTGTCTCCGTCCCGTGGCCTGTCTCTGTCCCGTGGCCTGTCCAGCAACCGGTCCTGCGACCTGTCCCGTGGCCTGTCCAGCAACCGGTCCTGCGACCTGTCCCGTGACCTGTCCTGCGACCTGTCCCGTGACCTGTCCCTCTCCCATCTGCTCCGCCTGTCGTCCGGCTGCTCATTTCTCCTCCTCCGCTCATCACCACCACCTCGATGCTCATCCCGCTCCTGGGTTTAAAAAAGATCAAATTACAGAGCGGTAGCTAGCAATCTCATCTCTAAAATGGCCTATGCATTCAGCTGTACCAATTAAATTTTGTAAATTAAAAACACCAAGAGATCACTTAAATTTTGGCTCTTGCAATAGATGATTCACAGCTTTTTGTTTTAATCACAAAATGACTCATCAAATCTCACAGCATTCTGGATTTAAGGCAAGGCAAAAAATCCTGAGACAGCAACCAGAACAAAATTACCGAGTAGACTGGACAAAGCATAAAAGTAACACACCTTTGTCTCCCATCAGCTTTCAATTGAACTGTCAAGTGCAGGAAAACAAGCCCAGGGGACCCAGTGACCTACTGATTCTACATTACAGTCAATTGAGTTACAATTCACATAAGTGTAATTGTATAATATGCATGTTATGTGCATATTGGTCCGTGGAACAAAAAGGCTGGAGAGTGCTGCTTTAGAAGAAAGCGAAGGGGAAACTATCTCTAAACCCACTGCCTGCATTTCACTTCTTTGTTTACACGGAAGGCACAACTTTAACTGTGCAGTTTTCAGCCAATCACAGAAGGAAGATGCCTGGCGTCAGAACACCTGGATTTGACTAAACAGAAGGATCGGGCACGTGGCCAGGTAAACATACAATTAACTGCATAGTATGCTATTAATAATCTGAATAAAAAAAGCCACTCACGCGTTTTATTGTGACCTCGGCACCGCGGGGAGGACTACGGCTCCTTCTGTTTCGGGGAGACCTGCTGCATGCGGCGGGAGATGCCGGACGTCTGCCTGACTGATCCTTCGTCCTTACAGGCGACCTAGAGAACATAAATCAGAATCTCACACAAACAATGCGACCTTAATTTGGTTTTTATATTTACCTGCTGGCTCTCCTTCTCGGCGGGCTAGCGTTGCCACTCGAGTTGGAGCGGGACCGACGTGCTCTCTGTGGCCTAACCGGACTCAGTTTCTCTTGCTTTATTTTGACTTTGGCCTCGCGCTCCGGAGACTCCCTCCTCTTGTGTCGTTTTTCTTTGCTCATTGTTAAATAGTTACGTCGATTAAAACTAAAAAAACATCGGCACAAAACTCAGATGTCTTTCAAACATCAAAACAAAAAGATGAGCGCAATACAAACTTCCACTGTTGCTTAGATCGCGTGCTCCCGCTTCCGGTGGGACGGAAATAATGTCCTCCGGTTAGGTCTGTTGTCATATCGTTGGTTCCTACCATTATTTTCTAACAAGCGTAGACATTTTTGTTGGTGTAAAGAAAAAAATATATATGGTTGAGTAAAAAGGTTGACACTGCTTTGGTGTAGGGATGGGTTGATGAATATATTCATATATATAGGCTACAATATACTATACTATATATTAACCCTTTTAAATTGTTAAAAGTGACCCACAAAAGACTGCTTCAATAAAAAAATGCAAAATGTAGAGAAATGCACAATGAATTCAAACTGTTTATTAAATTAAATGGGGTGATAAAATATACGAATTCATTGCTAGTTTTTGTGTAACTGGATCAAATCAAGAAAATGTTTTTTTGGTTGTCATGAACAGACATACACGTAAACAATGTCTATGGTCCCAAACATCGATAAAAACATGAAAATCATTAAACCATGTTCCGTTTCCACTCGGACAAACAAGGTGACACGCTACGCGCCGTTGCCACAGTGACGTAAACAGACAACTCCTCGGTCCCCGGCTCCTGGCAAGTTATTGACCAAAACCTTACCGTGAATGCTTCTTATTAATCAGCTACACAGCTACAATCATTATTTTTATGATAAACGCAATGATCATGCAGCCGGCAGACTCACTGCTGAAGTATGACAACCCAGTGCTTGTCAGCAAAAGTACTGGATTAAAGTCCCCAAAGGTAAGGTCAAACATGCGCTGGACGAGTTATCAGTTTAGATTGTAAACACGGAAACGTAAAAATATTAGCCTCTCCATTTACTTTACATAAGATTGATGGTTAGTAAATAAACACAGCAAGTGTTAGCTTATATTAGTCTTTTCTGTTAATTGGTCAGAGAATGAGCCATTTGGCACTTTTTTCTTCAGAATATGACTATGGAATAATGATGCACATTGTCAAAATATTGCAAAGTATAAGTACACATGATCCCGTGACTAGTCAGTGTAAACATTAACGAACTGCTTGTCATTTCCAGGGTCGTTCCTTAGTAGTCAGCACCCAGCCTCTGGACACTACCCCTGTTCCCCCACCTCCTAGAGCAAAACCAGGCCCAAGCGAGCAGCCAAATGAAGAGTTCCTCAATTCCATCCTCCCCCCCAGGTAAAGTTCGCTCGTCATTAAAACCAGAGTACGTTTTTGATAAGTATCCTTCACCCAGTTATCTTCTCCTACTACAGAGAATGGGTAGAGGGAAACCAGCTGTGGGTCCAGAAAGTGTCCAGTGCGCCTTGTACACGAACAGATGTGATTCAACTACATGAACAACTGGACACTATGTTGCAGCTGAAACAAGCCAGGCACACCGGCATCTGCCCAGTGCGCCGGGAACTCTACTCGCAGTGCTTTGGTGAGAACGATGTGGTCAGTTTTTATGAGGTTTGTTTTTCTTCTTTCTACATTTCTTTCATTTAGATGAGCTGATCAGGCAGGTCACCATTAACTGTGCTGAGAGGGGTTTACTGCTGTTAAGGGTGCGAGAAGAAATCCAAATGACTATATCAGTGTACCAGACATTGTATGAGAGCAGTGTGGCTTTTGGCATGAGGAAAGCTCTGCAGTCCGAGCAGGGCAAGGCTGACATGGAGAAAAGAGTAAGAAACTATCTTTTAACAAACTGTTAAAATTCTTTGGATTGATATTGAGTCTTTTCTGCCAATGTCCAGCAAGTAAACAAAGTCCAAAATTAAAAGTTTAAGAATGGACTGAGAATTCTATACTGTAATTCAGATGGGTGTCCAGTAGAAGGCACTGTTTCTCTATAAAATATACAGCAACACATTGTTTTCCTTAATGCTTCTTTGTAAAAGAAATGTCTTACCACATACACAGATTGCCGATTTGGAGAATGAGAAGCAGGAACTTATCAAGCAACTCAATGATCAGAAAGCCAAGTGCGACAATATAGAAAAGAAAGAAAGTGAGCGGCGGCAGGTGGAGGAAAAGAAGCACTCGGAGGAGATTCTGGTCCTCAAGAGGACAAACCAGCAGCTCAAGGTACCCATCTTGGAAAAAAAGATTTAGCATTAGTTGTTGGTTATGCTATACTTAATTTAAGCTATTTTCTCTTGCTTTTTAGAACCAACTTGAAGGGCTCATTACATCAAAGAAGTAAACGGGAGAGACGCAAAACCCATTCATGCAATACAATACTAGTAACCAAGAATACCTGACTTTTCTTATTTAATCTTTTCTTTACATAACATGATGAATACAGTTAAAACACACACTGTACATGTTAATGTTACAGAAAGAGCTATACATCTGTAATGAAAATTGATTTCAAACCAGCACATGGTTTAAGGGTAAAAGATTGCTTTAAAAAAAAAAAAAAAAAAAAAAGCACAATTGCACAAAGTAAGCCTTTGTCCTGAATGATAACAGTAAAATGAAGGCGTTGATCAGACACGTGCCTTATCCAGTTAGCATTCCACTGTGGAATTAAATAAGGATTTATTAGTCGTGTCTTATAATATCCAGTCTAGTGCTTTGATCTCTTGGCTTTATGGCCTTCTGTGGCAGATGTTGGGTTCTTTCGGTTTTTGTTCTTGTTTTTCACGTTGTGCGTTTCATAATAGCGCACACCAATTTTCTTAGACTTTGTTGCCCGATCCATTGCTCTTTTCTGGTGAGACAAAAAAAGTAAAAACACATTATTTTTACTGCTCACAATTTCAAAGTTTTTATTTTACTTTTCTGTATTTTAAGTCCAAACCTGTTTTGACGTCAATCTCTGGGCCTCAGCGGGCTCCTCATCCTCTGCCTTCCTCTTCTTGGTCTTTTGAACTGCAGTTGCAACAAAATAAATATTCAATGATTACTTAACCAAATCATTATATTGTATATTTTATAGCATCTCCATAAATTTCACAAATATCAATCAGTATTTTGCATTTGTGTCAAACCTACAAAATAAATATTTCAAAACTAATAGCTAACATGCTGCGAGTATTTATTTTTGGTTTCTTTTTTTCCAAGTGTATCCTGGAGTGCAGTTTGATCCAAGAGAATGCAAAGCGCAAACCGATTACTCTTCTATCAGTCACTATTAAACATTAGTTGAGTACCTTTCTTCTGTGCTTGCTTTGCTGCTTCAGCCTCTGCCTGTTTTTTCTTGATGTCTGAGAAAGCTTTGTCGGAAAGGGCCTTAGGTATCCTGTCCAGAAAAACAAAAAGTCAAGCATGATTTTCCACCAAACAAAGCAATCATTTTAATTTGTTTGAAATCCTACAAAGGGCAGTAACTAATTTAGGTTTGGGGAAACAAGGCAATGTAATTTGACTTTGTTTTGCAGTGTCTGGAATGATATTCAACAAGAAGCCACTGATTAGACAGGGAAATTTGTGACGACTAGTCCCCATGGGCTTAGTGCATGACCACCTACAAAGTAAGGCATCTCTGTTTGACAATGTCCAAGTCAAAACGGCAGAACACAACATGAGTGAATTATGTGGTGCGGTTTGGGCGAGTTAACTGACCGGATTGCAGAGAAGCGCTTGGATTTGGCCCGGTCCAGGAAATGCTTGTACTTTGTGATCTTCTCATCCAGCTCACGGATGACCTCTCGTGAACTTTTGTTTGTCTTGCCGATCTCAGAAGTAGCTGGCTCCTCAGCATTTCCATTTGTTTGTTCAGCATTGGTCCCCTCTTCCTCTGCATCACTCTCTACCTCACCCTCAGAGTCGGAGAAGTCACCCATTTCCAGGTCTGGCATCTCCACAGGAACCAAGTCTTCATCGTTAAATTCAGGTGCCACATTGATCTTGCCGAAGTTCTGCCGCACGTGAGCTACAATCTTCTGGACCTGTTCCTTCTTTTTCTGCTCCAGTTCTCTCTGTTCATCTGATACGGCTCCGACATTGTCCGACTCTTCGTCCTGAACACTGGCAACTGCGTTTGATTGCCCGTCTGAAGGCCCTTCAATTGGCAACAGCATTTTGTTCTGTAAAATGACAGTGACAGTAGTTTGATTTAAAACATTTGCAACTAGTACATATTCCCTTCAAAAAGCATTACTTGGCTGTGTTTATTGTAACGTACACTTCAGAGGGTGCTATAGGTATTCACATGCTCTAAAAAGGAGGAATGCCTAAAACTACACACCCCACCTTTAAATAAAAACTTTTGAATGCCTGTGTTAAACGTTTATAATATTTATAAAAGCAAAAACATTTGTCTGAATCAAGCCGTGTGAGTTTCACCTTCACCGGTGCAGAAATTGTACATTCTAAAATCCTGTCTGGAAGTAGCATGGGCATTGGCAAGAAAACATACCATAGTTTCTTACCTCTATGTCACCTTCAACTCCAGGGGGTTTAACAAAAAAGGGAATACGCCCTCTCTGCCAATCATTTAACACCATTTTGGACACTGTGCTGAGGTCAGGCTCACCGCCCTAAGAAAAAGGAAAAATATGAGAAAGGGCTCAAATTAGGTTCTAGGCTTTTACCTCGTTTTTAATGTTCCTTATAGATTAGACACAAACAAAAAGACCAGTTAAACCAGTTGCACCTTTAAGAGTTTCCCTGTTCTGAAAGCCAGTTTCTCCAGGAAGTCCTCAGCAGAGTTCCAGGTGGGGACGCGATAGGTCTTCTGAATGTATTCTGGCTTGGCCCGCTCTAGTACTGCCCCAATGTGTTCCTCAGGGGTTTTTATCTTTTCCACCTGAACCTTTATTGAAATGACAAGGAAGGTAATTAAACACAGTTATGAAATTCAACATATGCACATGGATCTTTTTAGTTATGGGGACTGAATCGGCTACATCTTAATCCTCAGAGCGGAATAAAGGATCAGTCGAGCAGATCATTAGGACATTTTAAACAGGTGGGTTTCAAAATATTAATATATGTCCTGTCTCCAATGTCTAAATCATCATAAAAAAGACAATTAAATCATAAAATCAATGACTTTTTAAAAGTTGCCTATAAGATAAGTAAAAATAAAACACCTACCACTCCTTTGAGGACAATATCTGTTTCACTGTCTTCTGATGGATACACAACTCCAGGGCAGTCAATGAGAAAGATGCGTCTCATCAAAGTGATGTACTGCCAAACCTAAAAAGACAGCACTGGAATAAGTTCTAAATGCCATATAATCAGACTTACATGTCTATAGTTTTCAAAATAAGCTTTTCCAAAATAAATTTTGTTTAGTTTCCCATTATAAAAAGGGCCCTTTCTGCAATTTTCCATAGTCAAGAGGATTTTACGCAACCTCTCGCATAAATAAACAATTCTTCAAACAAAGGAATCAGAGTCAAAGTCCAGCTGAGGATATTAAGGATGTTTGACTTTTGGACATTAAAACGTTTTGGTGCGACTATCAAAGAAGAGTCGGGAACTGGAGGAGGGCTGGCCACTAGCCCATCAGATTCCTCTACTGCATCCAGATACACAGCTTTGGAAAGCACACAACAGTTAAGTTATTTTTCCTTTCTGTCCTCACGACCCCACTTTGGACTTCATTTCCAAACAGCACAGGAAATAAACTAGTTTTAAATGGTTGTTCCTTTTCTAGGAATGGCAGCTGGTTAGATGTTTGACAATAGTAAACCTGTTGTTGCAACTATCAACAATTATTTGACAAAAAGGCAGAATTGCTTATGTCACCAGTGCGTTACCTTGGTTTCTCCAGCAAGGGGTGCCACGTTGCAGACCTTCTTCGACCGCAGCGTGTTGATTACTGAGCTCTTTCCCACATTGGGATAGCCAATGAAACCAACACTTATCTGCTTCTTGTCTGTGTGGAGCTGTGGGAGGCAAAATATAAACAGCCTGAGTGAGGCAACATTAGATGGAACAGAGTCCAAAAATACATTTGATTTTGTTGAAAACGCACAACAAATTATATTACACGATTTTAAGACAAAGACCTATTCTTTCACCTATTATTGCTGAGTTTTTGAAAGTGTGGGGCAAGAGAACAAAACAAACTCTTCTCTAAAGTATGTTAAATGCAATACAAAATCATTGTGTGCTCTGATTTAACACACATTAGTCCACATACACCCTCCAGAACCGCGGTGAGGTTCACAAAGGTTTATTATAATCTTGAGATATGAGAGATGCATTTACCTTTCCAAACTGCCTGAGCAGCTGAATGAGGGAGCCTTTACCAAAAGAGTTGGTGAGACTGGCGTGAAAAGCCAAGGTGGGATACTCCTGAGACAAAAGAGCTACCCACCGTTTCTGGATAAAAAAAATTAATTTAAAAAAATTAAGACTGACTTTATAATTTTAAAGCTGCAAAAAAGACTATGTTGCTATAAGATGTCTTACCGTAACCCAGGTAGGTATGAGATCACACTTGTTAAGCACAAAGATCAGATGTTTCCAGGGTTTTTCTTTCTTCAGGTAGGTCTCTATGCTATTGGACCGTGTTCCCATGGGGTCACGGGCATCCAGGACTTGGATGATGACATCAGATGAATCAATAACCTTAAAAAGAAGAAATTTACTTGATACACTTGATTTGATAATAAAAATAGGCTCCAATGGTATAATGCATAGGGGCAGTTGATAGGGCCACAAAAGTATTGCTTTTGCTATACTTATTTTATTGCTAAAGTGTTCAATCCCAGTTTTCTGGCATAATAGGTTTGGAAGGCAGTTGTTATATCAGTGCTTAGCGCTCATGTTTAACCTTATGTCATATGTTGTGTATGGCACCAGCTTCCTACTGATATGCCTGGAATAATACCTTGTAAAGCTCTCCCCAGATCCTCTTGGACTGGCCTTTTTTGAAGATTTCTTCACGTGCTTCATTCCTGTAACAACAATATAATACTTCATTTACACCCGTGTTCACAATCATTTCGACTGAAGGTTAAAACAGATTAATTCTCATTTGTCTTACCGGACCCCTGTGTCTTCTGTCACCAGGTCTTTGTCCTTGTCAGTGCTGTAGCTCTGAGCTGAGGCCTCGGCCAGATCCACCAGGTCCTTCACGTCACCAACCATCAGGTTGGGCTTCTTTCTCTGAGCTTTGGGCCCAAATGTGGTTTCAAAACCTTCGGTATCTAAAATATGCACCCTGGAATTCTGCAGCGTGACAAAAATAAATGTTTAAAAAGATTACAGTGGGAGAAATAACCTGCCAGAGTTCAACAGGCTATTCCACAAAAACATACATTACATCCAATTCATCTGCCTATTTTGAGAAGATCAAAACAAGTGTTTACTCAGAAGAGGAAAGACCAGAAAATAAGTTTAGTTTGAGGTCTTTTTTTTGTTCAAATAAACATTCCATTATTTGTTCACTCCACAGTCACACGCTGGTGGTGGAAACGTGGCAGCCATTTTGTGCCCACGGCCTCACCGACCTCCAAACATACATCAGTGACACAGACACTGGAGGCAAGGCGGGTTAAGTGTCTTGCCCAAGTACACAAATTATTAAATTGAGCATGAAAAAGTTTTGTTTTTGCAGATCTTATTGCATTTAATGCTTAATTGTGTAACATAACTGGCAAAAAAACCAAAACATTTTCATTCATTCATTCAAGATTAAGACTATGAATACTGTGCTTGGAGCAGGACATGATGTTTGTAAACTCACAAGAATTCAGCTGGAGAGCAAGGTTAAAATAATGAACATTTGCAGAAACTGAGTTGGCTAGGGTTTGAACTCATGATGTTCTTGCTGAGGCAGGAGTGCTAACCACTCTGCCACAGTGCACCCCATAAAATATCTTTGAACTGAGCATGCAGCATACTTACATGGGCTTTGACTCGATCGTGCAAGAGTGACATGGGCAGCTTGCTTTGTCTCATCACAATACGATACGGGTCCTTTTGGATTGCTCCCATCTCGTCTTGAAACTTCTGAAGTGAGGACTGCTTTATCACACGTGTATTTGCTGGAATAATAGTATTACAATGCAAAAAATATTCATTTTAGGACACATATAAATCACTTCTGAAACAATATAATTGATTTGAGAGTTAAATAATCAAATTTACACAGTGACATAGACCACAAAAACATAGGCATGTGAATAAGTGAACCATAACTTAATAAAAATAAGGAACAAACTAGTTGTTACAAATATACTGGAATAATAATATTAAATTCAACAAACATTTAAGCTTACACTGTAATACAATGTTAAAAAAAAAAAAAGCTTACCAAACCATTTAATGTTGGGTTCAACTCTGGCAACAGTTCCTGGAGCCACTGTCGACTGGTACTGCAACGGTTTGATGACTTTACCCCGATTATTACTAAGCCAATATAAAAGGAGCATATCAATAAACATTTATATTACATTTAGTCATGTAGCAGACACTTTTATCCAAAGCAACTTACATTACAGCTTCTATTCACCAGTGTTACAGCTGGAACACCACTGGAGGTAAGGTGGGTTAAGTGTCTTGCCCAAGGACACAACGACAGTACAAACTATGGGGAGCGCGGGAATCGAACCACCTACCTTCCGATTAAAGGACGACCGCTTTACCACTGAGCCACTGCGACCAATAAAGACAAACTTATGACTGCCATTTAAACACGTATAAAGTCTGATATTGTACATAACATACAAAACTAGTGTTGTACGATGTATCGATACTTCAAAAAAGCGATAGATACCTTGAGGCTTAAATTGATTTGATATCGCGTTTTTTTAAGGTATCGCTACTACGTTTAAATACCTGACATTAGTGCCGTGTTAACGATTAGCGCTCGGTTCTGCTGCTGCACTGCAGCCAGCTCCCTGTGAACAGAGAGAGGCCAAACAAGAGATATTCTCTAAATGTCTTTGTTTAAACATCCTTAAACAAATCAAAAACAGCAAACAGCTGCTATTCCGTGTTTCTTCACATAGTCTCTGATATGTCATGCCTCACTGGAGCTGAGGGAAAGGAGTGAACACATGGAAGACGGACTTAAGCACGAGCTGTGTCCCGTTCACATGAAAACCCCAAACCAGGTCTTGTATTTATTGATTGGTAGCTAGGGCTGGGCGATATGACCTAAAAATAAAATCTCCGATTTTATTTTTAAAATAAAATAAAATCCGATTTTATTTTTTTTTTAATTCGAGTTACGATTTTTTTTTCCGATTTCCACCCCTACTTATTAAGAAAAGCAATAAGTACAAACGGCAGACAACTTAAAGCAAATTTTGCTTTTATTTAAAAGCAAGACAAATGTAACCCCCGTTTCTGGGATGAATAATAAATAAATGAACACCCTCTTGGTACTTGCGGCTGGGTAGCTCAAATCTGGGGTCTAAGGTTTTAATCAAATTAATAAACCCACTCTTCTCCACTGTATATATGGGTACCATGTCTTTGGCTATGTGCAAAGTGACCGCTTTAGTGATTGTTCTCCACCGTGCCCCTTTCCTGTCATATGCGGTGCCGTGTGAAAAGGATTCGGCTACAGTTAGCTGTTTTTAGCTAAGGCTTGTTGG
This sequence comes from Perccottus glenii, assembly GCA_024416835.2. Classification (NCBI taxonomy): domain Eukaryota; kingdom Metazoa; phylum Chordata; class Actinopteri; order Gobiiformes; family Odontobutidae; genus Perccottus; species Perccottus glenii. Next base: position 19,303,368 of record CM044551.2, read on the forward strand.
TCACTGCGTGTTTGTTCGTCTCGGAGAGACTGGCATTTCTCATATTCGACTGGATGTCTCTGTTTCATGTGTTGGAATAGGTTTGTGGTGCTGCTGCCTTTGACTGCGATGGGCTTTAGGCAAATGTTACAGCGTGGGGTCTCTTGATCCACGTCTGTCGCAGTAAACCCATACCAGTTCCAAACAACAGATGAGTTTATTCCTTTCTTTGGAACAAACTTCCCACTTTCACCGTTAGCCATGTTGTCGCTTTCTGTTGCTGTTTTGTGTGTGCTATGTCGCGTGCCGCACTGCTCTGCTATGTGAAACTAACGCTACGGAAGCTCCGGGGAGCCAAAAATGTGCCGTTACACAAAAACTCGATTTACTTATTTTTAAATCGCCCGCCACAAAAAAATCGAATTAATTCATTCAATCGATTTTTCGCCCAGGCCTATTGGTAGCTTATATTTGACACAAAAGTGTGTTAAAAGTCTTTATTATTGTACTAAAGATCGTGAGAGCAGGTCAATTAGCAGCTAATGAGCGGAGGAGCATGCAGACGAGCTGTAGCACCGGAGAGTTACAAACTAGGACTGTATTTTAGTCTGACAGAACTGTGACAGAACCCCAGCTCACCCTCAGGAGAGCAGTGATTACAGACAAACTCATCTTAACAGGAAATACAGGAGGTTTGTTCAGAAAAAGCCAAAAATGTAAATGGAGTTTAACAAATGGGTGAGTGATTGAAACAGGGGTTATGTGTAACACACAAGGTTTTGTTGTTTTTTTATAGCGTTGACAGTGTACAGATGATAAATAATAGTTTATCTCAGGTGTGCTGTGCGTCCTGAGACTCTGTGGCAGGCTTCTTTAAGCGGATAGCGGCGTGTCTAATTTGCATAGTTAACAAACAACAGAAGTAAAAAAAAAAAATGACACTGAAAAGTGTTTAGATTTTAGTATCATAACAACACTACACAAAACATACTGAAGGTATATGTGACATACCATCTCTGCTTCTGTCTGTACATGTTCAGACGCTTGATAGTGGAGCGGTCCCTCATGTTGTTCCCACCAGCCCCTTTGACTCGGTCTGTGACATAAAATGCATTGAGTTACAACTTTATTCCTACTACTTCAAATACAACTCTTTTAATCAAGGGAAAAATGACACGTGTTTCACAGCTGATAGTACGTGACACTTAAGTTTAAAGGCCTTGGAGCAATACCACTGTCAACATAAATGTTTAATTACAAGTGCTAAAGACACTGAAATGCCACGTTTTATAATACTACAAACTAAACAAGAACTGAGCTCCAAATATTTAACCAAAATGGGTAAGAATAGCATTTTCTTTGCAGACTTCAGACAGTTAGCATTAGCTGTAAACAAACGACAGTGCTAATACTTGAGCTAGCTCACCAGGGTTGGAGCTGGACGACGAGGGGTTTATCGTGCTCTTCCCCTTGAATTTTGGCTTCACCATGTTTGCCGCTTTGTCAGTAAAGCCTGTGGAAGAAATACGATATCACACACAAAACACAAACGTTCCTAAAACTACAGTTTAGTTGCAGTAATTTTCATCTGCTCTCAGCTCTGCCTTGTACACGTGCTATTAGGTGCAAGCAGGAACTACGTCATCAACGCAGCGACAACAAGGAACCACTCAGGAGCTGATCCGACAGCTCCATTGTTCCTGTCACTGTACTGAGCACTGTACTTCACTGTACTGTAAAAAATATATATATATATATATATATATATATTTGTCGAATTGCATTTTTATAAAGCAGTAAATAACAAAATACTTATTATTAAAGAATTATATTACGATACAAATATATTATGGAACGCCTATGTACAGTAGCAGGAGGCGGCTATTGGGCAAATTCATTTCTGATTTACCTTTAAACTGGGCTAATTTATGCCTACCTATTGCTGTTTTGATTTTGTTCCACGAGAGGGCGCAACAAAGTTTGCAGTCATAAGACCATGTGCTTGAAGTGTATGATAACTTAGAACAGCCTATAGACTAAATTTATACCAGAAGTTGGCATAGAAATAGTTTTTCTCTGTTTGTGGTTAAATGTGAAGGTAGGCAAGAACAGAATGTAGAGACTCAGGCCTGGAGAGGCGCCATCCAGTACTGAGTTTATACAGCACGGAGACCAAGGAATGTTCTCTGTTCAGTTTCATGCAGATGAAATTGGAACAGACTGCATCAGCATTACACTGCAATAAGTGATTTTTGAAAAATCAACCGTAAAGCTGGGTCCACAGCAGAACAAAAAAAAAAAAAAAACACTGAAAGTTGTTTCATTACATTAATCTTACGTCTTTAAGTTGGAGTCAAACTGGTTCTAATGTTCATGCAAAGAACTGCTATGCATACTTTACAGAAATAAACTTTAAAGCAGCAACAAAATAAGCCATAATTGATACATCTGTAACTCAGATCCCTTGAACACAGTTAGGTTATTCTCATATACTACTATTTTAAAACTGTATGCAACTGTGTGATTTCATAAGTTTGTCTGCTGTCATTCTGGGTCAGGTAAAAAAAAAAAAAATAACGTTTCTATTTACCCAGTTGAGAACCCTGAGAACAGTAACAGTGACATGTGGATATGTATTCTCCGTGATCACAAGACACACTGGATACTATGTTACTATGTTCAATCAGAAGAAGCTCTAACTGTGGTTAACCGTGTAGACCCTGCCATTCAGTCATCACACTGAACGTGGACTACATTTTGTCTGTCCTCACATCTGCTCTCTGGGGTTGTGCATTTTACAGCTGCTGAACCAACAGGTTGGCTGAACTCTCCATGACCTCACTTCACATGAAAACGTGGAGTTAGACAATGCTCTACCAAAAACCAAATGACTGGATAAGCATGTATAATCATTTGTATGCGCAAACAAGCACTGAACATCTTTTTCATCCATGACAGACGCACCACAGAGGATGATGGATCGCATCTGGATAAATAAATCACAAGCAGCAGCATTTACACTCAGAAAACTCACGACAGGGCACATGTGCTGCCTTAAACTAAAGGCAGACCAAAGAACAGTTGGCTGGCTTGGAAAATAAATCACATATTTTAACATTATATCCCCCTACTTGAACTGGATTATATGTCAAACTAATTTATGTGAAGTTTAACAGCGGTGACTCAACCCTTTTTCTCGTGCACATACAAACTACAAAAAAGGAAATTCAACTTTAACCACTGAAATAAATAGCAGTTTTAAGAGCTATTATATATTACAAGACATAATTCTCTTATTTACTGATTTTATAAAGCATATAAAAAAGAGAAAAGCTGAGGACAGTGGAGCACAATGTTCTTTGGCCCCCTATCAAGGTGCTGGAGTGAAAACACTGAACTGATGATGTGAAAATTTTACTCTTTGACTCAACTCTTTGTTATCCGATGTGGAGCGAGTCAAAGGCACATTTCCAGTGAAGTGGTGTGGCACAGATAAAGTCAGTACAAAAAGAATTAGATTCAAAGAAGAAATAATGTTGTGCTTCAGAAAAGAATATTATTGATTAGCAATAGCTGTCAATAGCAGCCTCTTACAGCTCTTGCTTTGTGAACTAAAAACATTGCATTAGTGTCTACTTTGCGCTAAACGTGTGTGTGTGTGTGTGTGTGTGTGTGTGTGTGTGTGTGTGTGTGTGTGTGTGTGTGTGTGTGTGTGTGTGTGTGTGTGTGTGTGTGTGTGTGTGTGTGAGAGAGCTACAGCCCTGACAAGGACAAAGACCTGGTGACAGAAGACACAGGGGTCCAGTAAGAGCAATAACTTGTGACATTAACTAGACCGTCCTTAAAGCAACACTACATAATTTTTTACCAGAAAAATCCATAGCTTAGATTTCAGTATTTAGTCGGCAAGTGATCTGATGGTCTCTGACATGTAAAGGGAAAAATGACAACTGATTAGCTAATTATAGTCATAAATGATCAGAGATGGGGACACACTTTGCGCTACACAGAAACTCGAGACTTGAAGTTTGAGACTCGTGAACAATGAATCTAACTTTTTGTTGTTTTAATGTACACTAAAATATGTGTAGGCCAAATATAGTTGGCCTTCTATTTTTGGTCACACAGTGCAGGCTTTGCCATCTATGGAGGCTCATGTTTTTCATTTGCTAGTTGTTTTGTTTCCCAAGGTTTTCTATTTAGTATTGATATATACAGTCATCAATCAGCTAATGGGGTAAGAGAAAGTGAAAACCACTTGACAATGGAGGCCTCCAGCAAAACTCTCAGCCCTGCCATTATGCTAATACGGTAATAAGAACTTATATATACTTTTATATATCTATACAAGTAGTAGTCTGGTCTCTGCAGATTTAAGTTGGATTTCTAGAAGGGAGACCTTAAAAGTGCAAACTACACTGCCTCCAAATTAGACAACTAATCAGAGAACAGGAGGCTACATTATGCAAAATAAACTGCCTCTGATTCAACACAAAAACATACAACCAATCAATGAAAACAAAGCTTTCCTTTTTAGATAAACAGATTGGCTGGATTTTTGTACTGGAGGGGAATTTGTTGTCAGTTTAATGGATACCAGACTTACAGTATTTTCACATGACATGAATGGGCTAATTTTTATTTAATTTTATTTGCTGGTGCTGTATTAATTTGCCGATCTTTTCTTAAATTGAAGTGTGGTAACCTTTCAGGGCCACCGTAGTTACCTGTACCAAACAACAACCTGTATTGTGCTCCACAGAACCAACTCTGGGGCAACATCAGAAGAAGACATAAGTTCATATTACATCTGTATTTGATATAAGGCCACTCCACAGATTAATATTTTAGTCTTAGCATGTGTCTTGCAAGTTTGGCAGTTTCACTCTGCTGGTTGGAAACAAATATGCATCGATTCGAAATGATTGATGCTCCGGCTTTAAAACATCAAAAACACAATCTTTAATCTCTGACAGGCTGTGGCCCAATCACTCGTGTGAACAAAGTGTCAAGTGATTTCAATAAAAAGAAGCATTTAACTAAAGTATGTAAGAAGGACAAAAGACAAACGTTTGACATTTGAAACTTTTAGGTTAAACAAGTGTACAGATTCTAACCAAACAATTTGACTAGGAGAAGGGCATTCTAACTGCTCATATAAAGGTGTGTATTTTTGTTGATAATATTTCAGTCTGGCTTACTTGCTATGTCTCCAATTTGCGTCATAACCGGTAACAGCAGCCGAAGGAGCATAGGTTGACTAACTAAACAAAAAGAGAGAAATTATCCGACGCCTGAAAGTTGTTAACAGTGGAGAGTGTTTGCAATGGAAACATTTTGTTGATTTTCAATTTATGCCATGCCATGTCATGCAGGTCCTCAAATTTTTCTCAAATGTCAAGGTCACCATAATAGGTGAGCTGAATTTTAGGATGCTTTTAATGACTTTGCACCGGCTAGATGTAAACATATGCTTAACCACTGAACATAAAAGAACCTCCAGCAACAATTTAGTGACAAATGCAAACTAATGTAATAAAGAAAATGCTATTTTTCTATTTGATTATGTGTGATGTGACGAATTGGAGTGAAACTTTATGTGAGATTCACAGTTCAAAAGCAAAGTTGTGGGTTGCTGTACACCTGGATGTAGTAACATCGCAGGTTAAGCTGGGATGGCTATGGTGTAAAAGAAAGCATGGATTTTTCCAGCATGTGCAGTGATACATAAATGTAGATTTGCTTTGCATATTCATTCATCAAGTTGACAGTTTAGACTCCCAGACAGTCAGCCTCACCTGTTTCCAGCATGGCAGCATCCAACAGTAGTGACTGGGTAATCTTCTGGCTTTTCCCTGCATGTGTGAACAGTGAAAATCATTTTTGGCTGCTGGAATTAGATTGCTGGTAATGTACTGGTAAACTATTGTATGTAGGAAAGGGGCTTCAGATGACAGGGTTGGTGCACCCCATAACGGTATCTCTCGCTGCAGTTGAGGGCAGAACTTGCCAAAGGTGCAGTTGTTAAGATAAAGATTTAGCTCGAGAGAACATAGCCATTTTGTTAACCACTAGTGGTCTGTTGAGTAATGGTTCTGATGGTACTGCGGGTGACTCACCAAAATGGAAGTTGCTGCGTTGGAGTGTGATGCAATAATACCATAAAGTGCTGCATTGTACTCCAAACATTCAATAGATATATTAAGATCTGTAAAATGCTGTAAAAACAACAGGGAATTAGGTCTCACTTTTATCTATGACTTTACAGAAAGGAGCAAAGACCTGCAGCTCAGAACTGCTGTCTACAGATAGCAGCCACACTTTATTTGTACAGGCCCTATAGAGATAGAGATCATGAGAGGGATTAGTCAGATTTCATTGAGAAAAAGGGGGGTCCATAATGAGCCAGGAAAATCATAAATCAGGATTCAAATAAGAAGCTGATGAAATAAGCAGCCGGTGCAGCTGGCGATGAAGTCATGGAATTGTAATTGTTTGTATAAATATGAATGGGTAAATGCATCATTTCCGCTTTATATTTTTTTATAAAGCCAAATTGTCTTCGTTGCTGGGTTGCCATGGCTACCCTCTTTAAACCACATTCATCATTGTACAATCTATTGGCAAAGACTTGTGGGAGATGCTGCTAATGAATGATGTTTATGAGTGCTAATCTTTGGCATGTAAACCACCATTTTGGCTCTAGATAAGCTCAGATATAGAAATAGTTTTTGTATTCAACAAGTTATTACCTAATCATCATGACTAAGGAGTTCAACATAATGAGATGAACGCTTCCAGTTTCATATGGACGGTCAATTACACAAGGCTCATTAGGCTCTCCATGTGCAAGGAATAACCAGTGCTTTTTGGAAATATGGGCTTTTACAGGAAGTTATTTGGTTATCTGAAACAGTATTATCCACCATTTAGTTGGTCTTTAGCTGATAAGGTTATCTCGACTGAAGCAGGTGGAAATAGTTACAGAAAAATAAAACTAAAATAACTTAACCTGGTACTGTAATGGGGCAATGTGCTCTTTAACCTTAAAGAGAACAAGTCTGGATTATCAAAGAGAAAATGAATGTAGAGTCAGGTTAGTAATTGCAGTTCTCTCATGGTGTTACCAGAACAATACAATGATCTGATAAAAGTGTTATTTTGTGCAACCTGAGACTAGTTACTGGTAGTTAACTGGCAGAATGCCACAACTGCATTCTTCATTCACCAGCTCTGTTAGCTGCTGCCGGAGCACTTGTTCAGAGGAGCTGGCAGGAGTGTTGTCTTTAACTCATCCAAGAAAAACACACTACAGTCGCAACGAGCCCAGAGATGGGCTGTCAAGGGGTTCAGAGGCCCTTCAGTGAGTCTGTGCATCTGGTCCACAGCACTAGCCCGAACCAAGGCACACTGTAAATAAAGCTTTTGGACATCTACTACATGTGGAGGTAACTGAACTATGACATAAAGGGTTATCTAAATCTATAATTAAGTGCAACCTGTTGTGTTTGGACTGGGATTGATGCCATGTCTACATTGCCAACCATTTGTTCAACTTGAATCAACATCAGAGGTGGGCACTGGTGCCCCTCTCTCCTCTAAGAGCTTGTTTTGGTGCTTATAGCTTGTCTCAATCATTTATCTAGTGCCCTTTCAATTCGATAGGCACAACAGAGACACAGAGCAGCGCTGAGGTCATGCCTTGACAGGGAAACGGAGCACTACTGTTTCCCCCTAGTGCTCTGAAACACAAGTGATAAGACTGACTGATGAGGATCAAAGGTGGCAGGAAGACCACCTGGAACTGCTCCTGGCACAGCCTGTGGGCCAAGAGAGGCTCTGAGAGATGCCACACAGGCACTGCGCCTCTTGCTCCCATCCTGAGCTTCGTGAGAACACAAGCTCTTTGAGTGAAGAACCTCCTTTGTTTTCAACTGGGTTCCTTTAAGCGTACAATGTCACATTGAAATATATGAAGATGAGCTATTGGCCAAAGGAGGCTACAGTTTCATGACAGACCTGAGAATGGAGCATGGAAAGCTTTACTTCATTCACCCACTGGCTCATTCTGGCACCATTTAAGTGGGCTTAAGCTAAATAAAGTGGCCTGCCATAGTGAGACAACCGTCTCAAACATCTTGGTGGGTCTTAAGGACCTCCAGGAGCACAAGATAAAGTAGGTCAGACACAGAGCAGGAAGGGCTCATATTTGTAAGATTCTATATTTCTACTCAAAGAAAAATGATCTGCATAATTCTCAGTAGTTTCTCTTTTATCAGGATCCTGAAAATTATTTCTGGACATTATTTCTGTAGTCTTATTATCACCACCATTTCTTTCTTGATGCACAGTGTTTGTCACTGTAACAAACAGCCAGTTTGTTACCTGGCAAAAACACTAAGACGGCACTCTTGCACTTTAGACTGTTTACACTTTAAAAGCACACAGCACTTTAAACAGTAATTTGCACATGCCAATAAGGAAAGGATTGCACACAATTTGGTTTTTGAATGTATTTATTGAATTGTCTTTCTGTAGAGGATCCAGTTGACATGGAGCACTTGGGTTGGTTTGTGCTCAGCCCTGGAAAAAAGCGAGACATTAGAACCAAAACTATTTAGGTGCAATATGTGTTATGTGGGTGTGTGACTGTATATTATGTGTTTCAGTGAATTGTGTGTGTGTGTGTTCTAACCTTACCTTGTCTTGTGTCTAGGTGTTAAAAGAGTAGTAGGGGTAACAGGGTTAGGTGTTTTAAGGGTTTTAATGGTTTTAGCTTACATGGGTGTATTGTTTAAGGTTTTAAATACATATTTGGGTTTGTTTATAGTTTAGGATTATGGTTTAGGTGGATGGAGGATTTTAACTTAGTTTTAAGCAGTGGTGGACGAAGTACACAAACCAAGTACTTGAGTTAAAGTACAGATACACTAGGTAAAATATTACTTCAGTAAAAGTAAAAGTACTCCCTTTTAACTTTCACTTGAGTAAAAGTACAAAAGTATTTGCCTTCAAATGTACTTAAGTATCCAAGTACTAGGCTATAATGCCCTTATAATTTTTGTCAGTCTCTTGCCCCCTTTAGGCGCCAGGAATTATTTAAAAAATACAGATTTTTGAGATCCAAATTTCAAAAGGCTGTGGTTTGAAAATGATAAGAGATAGAGTCCTACTCTAAAGTAGAAAAATGTCAGGTATGACCCAAAGTATTTAAGTAAATAAATTTTAAGCATCTAATTTGCATATAATTTGCATACTATGACATTATATATTGGCGGTTATGTTTTTCAGTACTTACACACTAATGAACATATTAGAATAGTTTTTTTTTCTTTTTCTGAAATAAAGAATAACTACAACTTCTAATAAACCATAACTAGTAAAACGTATGCAAATAGTTATGAGAAATATACACATGTACTGTATGTGTGTGGTTGCAGTTGCTTTATCTTTTCTTATCCATCCATGTGGCATAGTTAGTAGTTTTTTAGAGTGTGGGACCTCTCATAAAGCACAGCACACAGCCATCACTTTTATTACGATCGCTGCTTTGATTAGCGCATTCTCGCTGACTATCGCCTCTCCCTCCTCGACTGGGTAAAGTGTCAGGATGTCCAACACGTATTTGTCCCAAACAGCTGTCAATAGAAGCCGCATTATTCCCAAACTCCCTGTCACTACCGCAGCCACGGCAGTACACCCGCCCCGGCTTCTAACACCTGTGCTAAAGGTAAAGCTGCAGGTGCTAAAGGTAAAGCTGCAGGTGCTACGCGCTCACGGCTTCCCTTTCCAACATCCTTCACGACTAGTTTCCTCCCGTTTCTTTCACTGATGTTTGGTAAAATGTGGGAAAAACAGCGTGTGCTTTATGAGAGACGCTGAAAAGGCACGAGCAGCTGCCGCTGTCTAAGTTACACACGCACGCACTCTCGCTCATTCTCACTTTCACTCGGCTGAAAAGACTCTAAAGGTAGATGTTCTCCCTCAGAATCAGAGTCAGCCATTACTAATACCAAAGCTTCATCACAGGTGTATTTTTTATTTGTTATTTTCATGTTTATCAGCTCGCGTGTAGTGAATGAGGCTTCTATTGAGCCGGTCCTGACACTCCCACTGAGACGCGTCTCTGAGGTCTTCTTCTACAAAAATATTTAACGGAAACACAAGGAACGACTAATTTTGCAAAATGTACTTGAGTAAAAAGTAAGATATTTGACGTTGAAATGTAGTGAAGTAAAGTAAAAAGTATCCCTTAATGGAAATACTTAGTAAAGTACAGATACTGGAAAAAACTACTTAAGTACAGTAACGAATTACATTTACTTCGTTACTGTCCACCACTGGTTTTAAGAAGGCTAATGTTAATTTGTTGTCTGATGTCTGATGTCTGCTATGTCTGTACAATGCCTTATTTCATTTTCCTGAAGATCATTGCGCCGAAATATGGCTGCATTGGTGTAGTTGATGTAGTTGCAATCTTTGTGTGTCTATCTATGTATAAATGTTGCACCGTTATCACCGAAGCAAGTTCCTAGTTTGTGAATTTTGTTCACTGACAATGGAAATAAAACCTTCCTGATTCCTGATGTGGGTTAGTGTTATGATCCAATTAGCAAAGAAGGTATTTAAGGCGCCTTGTTTATACATTGGGGGTTTTTCTTTGTCTGGTTGTTCTGCTGCTGGAGAAACCATGGAGCTGTAGCCGCTAGTGCATAAATGCCCTTTATGTTGTAACAAGTAAAAGTAAAAGAAAAAGTTGTGGACCACGCCATTTTGCCTCTGTCTGGTATTTATCTTCTCACTACTCCAACCGCTAACGGCACCAGCAGGCACCAACAGCTCCAATGTTTCCTGGGGGCTAAGGTGAAGATAGAATGTAATAATTTTTATTTTTATATAGCACTTTTCCACCTACTCAAAGCGCATTAAGCTATTTACCAGTGTTACAGAACACTCACTGGAGGCAATGTAGGCAAGTGTCTTGCCCAAGGACACAACGACAGTATGTGGGGGAGAGCGGGATGTTATGATTTTGGGATGTTTCGAGCGGGGATCGAACCGCTCTACCCACTGAGCCTGTGTATTAATTAGGACTGTGTGTGGTTATGTGGGGGTTGTCTTTTGTCCCCAGGACTTGATGTTATGTAATACCATAGTGCGTATCATGACAGTAAATAAAGTCAAATAAATATGAAAATATTCTGACATATTCTGGGGGATGTAACTGAAGTAAGAAAAAGTCTGGACTATTTAGCATATCCTCAGAGACCATGAAAAAACTCTTTATTTAGGCCATTAAAACTGGTATACAGGAGACTGCTGCATATTTCTGTGGAGAACAACAATCTGTTATTAACACCACTTTCTTTGACAATGGCTACAGACTTGCTATATTCTTGTTAAAAGAAATTGCAAGCTGTGAGTACCCTGTGGTAGATCAGTTTACTTCTGCTCATATCTTAACATCAATCCAGTACTGTTGTTGAAACTGTTTCCAACGACAAAGGAAACCCCTCTAAAAGTGTGCAGTTCTGACCTATGCCCAAAACCTTACCACTCCAGTGAAAACATGTCTTACATTAACTGTGACCATGTCTTTTGGATCCACTCAATGGCAACAAGAGAATTCAATTTACATTTAGAGGCTGGGGTTTTGTTCACAAATGTGCAAAACTTTGATATACTTCTCACGGAGATCCACATTTGCTCCTAGAATGAAATGCAGTTTGGCGTATGGTTGGTCTGCTGGCCCCCTGCTGGGAGCTATATGAGAGCAGGAGTACTGGTGCAAATGGGGACCAGGGATAAAGAGCTAATCAGTGTCTGTCTCCAGGAGAGACTAAACCTTGCTCTGAAGGAATGTACCACACCACAGAGAGTTTCTGTAGTGTGTATAAGAAACCCAATTGTTAGTGGATTATTAGTTCCCTTGTAGTCCATATTCCTTCAGACTGTGCTTGGCTTGGGACTGACTTCACTCTTGGGGTCCACTAAGCTGAGGAAATGAGGTTCGGTTCCTCAGCATTTTTCACTGCATGACTCAGCATCGGTTCAGTTTGGTGTTAACACTTGGTCAAACTATCTTTGGTGAGATCTATAGTAAAGACAGATCGAAAATAAGTATAAAATATCAAATGCAGGATTTTCAGTAATTATTCTTTTCGGAAGTCACTAGCAGCCAAGTATCTGTACCACGATTCTGCTGCCAGGAAATGGAAGTTAATCTAAACCAGGCACGCTCACATAATTGATGGACGAACCCTATGCCCAGAGCCCCTAATCTGAACAATAAGTTCATAAAGCTTACCTGCTTTTATCTGCTTCAAGTATGATGAGCAATATGTCAATTGGAAGACAAAGACAAGTACCATCTGTTGTGTACTACAGGTGTTTTTTGCTCTTCTGTTATTTTTGTGTTGTAGCTTTATGTAATCAATTGTAACTGCCTGTGTTCCTCTTCAGAGTCAAACTACAAGCTAAACACCTGTTAGCGCCAAACGTGCCTATTGGAGAATAAAGGGGTAAAGACTCAGAGTTTGTGCTATCCATTTCTTTAATTAATATTACATGCCAACCCTCCTCCTAAGAATGTCTATAAATAATCTCCTAGCAGAGTGCCAGGAATGGGAATGCTGGTTTATTTTGGTCTTGTTCCATGGGAGCAGTAAGATACAAGTCTGGTCAGTAAGGTTAAGTTTCCATTAACAAAGCATCACCAAAAAGTGGATCAGACCTCTATGGGGAAGGTTTACAGTAGTTCCTGGACCCAAGTGTCTTGTCCACTGTTGAAAAGATGGAGCTAAACAATGGAGTCAGCTGATTGGGCAATAGATAATCTGCACAGCACAAAGGAGATGCAAGGCTCTTAGGTTTACCTGTACCAAACTGTGTCTTACTGAGGCTACGTCCACACGAAGCCAGTGCATCCCCTATCCGATCTTTTTTTTTCCCCGTTCTAAAAAAAAATTCCGTAAACACGGCGTCGTCTCAAGAAGAAGAAGAAATATCTGCGTACACACGAAACCACTGAAACCGACTGAAAACGATGTAGTATATATGCCAGACCAGTATGGGGCGCTGTAATTCTGCCACAGATATACACTATACACGGAGAAGACTTTGAGCATGCGCATAACCTTGCGCGCGCTGCAGAAGAAGACGAAGACCTAAATATTTATTTTCTAATAAAAACAAGTTCTCAAATAGTTGCAGTCATTTATTTTGAGTGTAGTAATTGGTGCCCTCATGTTTGTTGTTTGCCCTTCAATATACGGACTGAGTTCCTCGCTCAGGCGGCGAGAGATGCTTTGGACATGCTCTCCTGGTTCTCTTTCGCGGTGGATCTAAGAGCATGTGGCGTATGGTGTTGTCCATTATCGCTTGTTGCTCACCACAATTGCATAGAAGCAATAGATTTTGCTGTAATAAAGCTAGTAGGCTTAGTAGCTTCTGCAGCACGAACTCAATCACGTAGTCCGCCATTATTGTTGTTGCTGTTACGTGTGACGAGGCCGACACGTGATGCGATGACATCATCATTTCACAAAATATACGGATTGGCTGTACACACGAAACCGCAAGGGTGTCGTTTTCAGATTTATCCACTTTAGAACCCGGTTTCAAAAAACGCCGGATCCGTGTGGACGAAACGCCAATACGATAAAAAATGTATACGTATACAGTGATTCGCGTCTCCGTGTGGACGGCCCCTGAGCCAACCCGTACAGTATCAGTGAAAATAAGGCTTTTGTGTGACTGGTAAAAGCCAAGTGCAGAGGCCTTGTCCTCTCTGGAGTTTTTTTATACCTTACTCTTCACTGTTTGAAAATGTTGTCCGTATGTCTGATTTCGTGTAGCATCACATTAACTGCAATATCTTCTTTGTCCATCAGGTTTTGGGCTCTGTGGTAAAGCATCACACACTACTTCCACACACTGTACTCATCCCCGTCTATCTCCTGACGTGTGTTAACGTGAGCCTTTGTCAAGAAAACGTCTGGGTGTTATGTATGTGTGAAAGACAATAAACACTCTTCCTTTTTTCTGTAATTTAGCTTGAGCTGACCCACAGAAAAGGTAACAATATGATTTCAGATATGGCTCAGTGGCATACCAACTCCATTCCCCACTTTCTGTGCAGTGGCCCTTAAAGGTTGTAAATTAAACAAATCTTATTCAAATCCCCTGGTTTTCAGAACTGGATGAGGCAATTTAGTGTTTTCTAAGAGGTCAGATTTGGCACATTGGTTGCTCTGCAGGGTCCCATAATTTTTCCTTCAAAGTTTGGAGTTACTGAGGTCGAGCTGCCCTTCCTCTAACTCTGTCTGCAGAAAGGAGGAATGAAGACACTCGGTTTGCTTCTGTGATGTTTGCATGGGTTTGTGTTGAATTGAATCCCCTCCAAATCCCGAGACTGGTAGCCTATTTATGGGCTCTTTCATGCCTCACCTGCTTCCAAAAACATTCCATCAATTGTGCACCATTAACTTTGCTGTAGATGGATGTGAGATTCTTCAGATCACTCTTTCCACTCTCCCAAACTTGGACACACTTTTGACACATTTGTGACTGTGTGTGTGTTTTTATTTTATTTTTTTGTGGTTATCCAAGGTGTAAGCACGGAAGCAAAAGATCAGCAAAACTGTGCAGCAAGACAGTTCCTTTTCATTTAGCAAGTTACAGTCGGCCCCTCTGGGTGTCGTTTAGTCCATCATGACCTATAGCTCATTGAGCTTGTGAGCTGTAAAATGGTCAAATGTAAACAGTGATGTCATACTGTAGTGCACTGGGAAGTTACATGTTCCCACACAGCTGATATGAAACACACAGGTTTGACTTGTTGATTGCTAACATCTTTTAGCTATGCTTCCTGGAACGTGATGCTAACTTGCCTGGCCAGCCATCCTAATTTTTCAGGGGGCAGTACCAACATACGCAGAATAAACTGCCTCTGGATTGACGCAATTTGAAAAACATACAGCCAGGGAATCAAAGAACTGCATAAAGCTGCCCTCTTTTTAGATAAACTTTTATGATTGGTCGGACTCTTTTGGCACCAATAAAGTTGCTAAATATAGCTTTTGGCAAAGGTTTTGTTCATCGGGAAAGGGTTCCAGACCCACTACATAAATAAAGTCAATAGGTCTCTCCGGGCAGGCTAGAGGCTAACAAAAGTGAGACTCATTAACTATATCAAAACTGTGAACTACACTCACAATAAATTCATATCCTTGCAAGCTATACCCATTCATTACACAAATTAATATTGGTATTGGTACTGCTTCAAAAAGAACATAAGAGTATGTATTTCTCCTAAAAGAGAAATACAATATAGAATAGATTAGAGTGATTGATGTGTGTCTTCTGTGTGTATAATATCTTCCTTTGTTTCAAATAAAACTGTATAACTCATTATACAGTGGCATGAAAAAGTATGTGAAACGTTTTGAATTTTATGGTTTTCTGAATAAACATGTCTAAAAAATGGGATCTATCTAAGTCAAGGGTATTGACAAACATAATGTGTCTAAAAGTAATTACACAAAAAAATTCTGATCTTAATGTCTTTATTGAGAATAACCAAAAAACCTCATAGTGCTTTTGGAAAAAGTAAGGGAACCCTTAAGTTAATGACCTCAAAAAAGCTAATCAGAGTCAGGTTTTAGCAGCTACTTTGACTGATTAAAAACTCCTCAAAAAACAAGCTTATGTGAGCCAAAAAGAGCTTTCAGAGGTGCTACGATCAAGAATTGTTGCTTTAAATAAAGCTGAAAAGGAGATGCTTTGGGACTGTTGCTACTCTACCAAGAATTGCTGCACCCCTGAAGTTTGCAAATGAGCACATTGACACTCCACAGTGGTATTGGCAAAATGTTTTGTGGCCTGAAGAAACACACAGCGCTACATCTGGCGTAAAAGGGCACGGCATATCATCATGAAAACATCATCCCAACTGTAAAGAATAGTGAAAGAAACATCATGATTTGGGCCTGCTTTGCTACATCAGGGCCTGGCCAGTTTGCAATCATTGAGGGGAAGATGAATTTCCAAATATATCAGACAATTCTTCAGGATAATGTGAAAATGTCTGTACGTCAGCTGAAACTGTGTAGAAGGTGGGTGATGCAACTGGACAATGACCCAAAACACTGGAGCAAGTCCACAACAGAATGGCTTCAGAAAAACTAAATCGGCCTTTTGTAGAGGCCAAGTCAAAGCCTAGACCTCAACCCAATAAAGATGTTATGGATTGAGTTGAAGAAAGCCATACACATGAGACGTCTAAAGAATATGACAGAGCTAAAGCCATTCTCCAGGAAGAATGGGCTAAAATCCTCCTCAACGATGTGCAGGTCTGATCCACAGCTACAGGAAGGGTCAACCAGTTAAATCTAAGGGTTCACTTACTTTTTCCACTGCTATTTTGAATGTTGATTGAGTGTGTTCAAAGAAAGAAAGAAAGAAAGAAAGAAAGAAAGAAAGAAAGAAAGAAAGCATACATTCATCTCACATACATCTGCATTTTTACATTTTTACAAAGCCACCACAAAACCACTTTCCTCTACTTAACATTTTACCAAAATGTTATTGCTGTGATCCAGATAAAAATATCTGATCAAATAATGGCTGCCAATTCAAACATTTTCATTGAAATATCTAAACAGTTTAAGGATTAGATGAATAAACAAAACAAACCAACTGAGTTTAAGCCCTATTTGGAACACAATAAACAACCAAAATTATTATTAGGCTTTTATTTTTAGCACCGATACAATGAAACTCAAACTGACATCTGACCTCTTATTCAGTTTAGTTTAGTTGGGATCTCTTTTAATTACAGCAATCCTCATTATTATTCCAGTGATCCATACAATAACATACAACAATGACAAAAAAAAAACAGTCTTGAATAATTTCCAGTAGTGTGTTTGTGAAGCTGGGGTTTTGTTAAAATGCTGACTTTTAGGCAAACACATGCAAGTCAGACACTGGTCTGACTTGCAGCAACAGTGAATTTTATTTACAGGTGAATCAAAGCAACGTTTTGGCTTTGATGCAGAAACGTTTGATGCTTGGGCACATGTATAATGTACTGTACTTTTATGTAAGAATATTCTGCTACAAAGTCAAATCTGACCAAAACCGCTCATTCCAACATTCCATTTCCGAATCAAACTGATTTGGAGATGTAACTGTGAAAAACCACAGTGGTTTTCTGCAACTGAA
This sequence comes from Perccottus glenii, assembly GCA_024416835.2. Taxonomy (NCBI): domain Eukaryota; kingdom Metazoa; phylum Chordata; class Actinopteri; order Gobiiformes; family Odontobutidae; genus Perccottus; species Perccottus glenii. The sequence continues at coordinate 19,320,573 of CM044551.2, forward strand.
AAAGAACTAGTCTGCATTTATTGTGACAGTGATGGGCTCAGAAGCTGATTTTGTGGTAACTTTGTTGCTGCAGAAATCA